>JAFFZH010013919.1:0-102735 GCA_018420115.1 Euura saliciscinereae | reverse complement strand
CTACTACAAACAACTACAAACGATTTTTCGAACTCCTAGGGTGACGCACCGTATCCAAGTTAGTTTTGGAGTAACTACAAACGAAATTACGCTACTACAAAAAACTACAAACGATTTTATGGACTCTGGAGGTGAAAAACCGTGTTCATTTTGATTTTCGAGCTACTACAAACGAAATTGGCTCTACTACAAACAACTACAAACGATTTTATCTATCAGAATTATGAAAATCAAGTCGATTGGTGCAAGTCGGGTGCCAGGTTCACATAGGTAGAAGAGTCCTAGCCATTAGCCTATACTCATACCTGTACTCCGATCAATGTCTTCCAACTCTTTTCTTAAGGAATCCAGTTTTGTTCCCTTTTGTGTTGCCATGATAGCCATTTTTGTACCGATGCAGAGAATACCTTCGTATTTGAAATCCTGCGTCATTCCCACAACAGGGCATTCTATCTCATGGTATTCGTCCCATGCTTGGTCTCTACACGTTTCAGTGCAGTATGTCGTATTAACGCAACATTTGCATGGGATGAGGGACCAGGATTCTTGTAAGCAATGAGAACAGTGTGTATAAATGTGTGTACACTGCAGTCTCGAGCAATATGGTTTTTCTGAAATCAAAAGCTCTCCAGGTTCAATTCTACGAGTAGCGACGAGGTGACGACCAAATTTTTCGGAATACTTTATCGTGACTGCGTCAGAGGCACTGGGATTTACGGGGTTTGGCGCAAGTATTCCTGCAACCAGATGTTCTATCAACTTTGTTGGTGGTTTGGCCACCGCAGGTGGGGCCGAAATCAAGTTTGCTAGTTCCCGTTTACTCTTATTCATCTCATCTTCGCTCAGAGTCATTTTGTCAAGCCAAACCAATGCCTCTTGAAATAAAGAATCAGCTTCAGGGCTACCAAGTCTCATCAAACACAATCCCTTTCTCTTGAACAGTTTTGTTTTCAATTTATCCGGGTAACCCAAGTTCAGCGCTCTGTTAATGTCTTTCATACAGTCTTCGTACTTTTTCAGTTTGAACAAGGCAGCTGACCTGTTCGCATATGCTAGAGCTAGTTCTACCGATGAGTCTGCAGCATACACCGCGCTTTCAGTATATTCTTGCACGGCACTCTTATACTGACCAGCCCCAAATGATTTATTTCCATCGTTACGCAATTGGATTGAGTGCTCAGATCTTTTCTGGTCGCAGCTCGAGTAATACCAATAGCTGTCGTCATGTTGAAGCAATTCTTTCAGAGCAAGTGTGAAACGTTCCTTGTCAGTTTTGAGCAGCCCAAATTCATAATTGAGCTTCTTTATAAGTGTTATTAGCAAGAATTGCCTACGATCCAAATTCCGAAACTCAGGTTTGAGTACCTAGAACATTAAAAAAAAAGTTCTTTAGGTGATTGATGTGCAGGTTCAAATCACCCTTCCATACCCGACGCCGCGAAGTTTCAGACGGATGGCAAATGAATAAATTTCACCACACAGAAATTGAAGCGATTGTGAATAGTTGGTTAGATAACCCAACTGATGAAGAAGGATTTCGAAGATCCGCAGAAATTCTACAAAATCTTACTTACGTTTGCAGCTCCTGCGAACATGTTGCACTAGTGTTGAACCATCGAGTTTGTAGGTTAAATTGTTGTACATACGAAGTTTACAACAGCGTCGCCAATCGTGCGGACTCTATGCGATCAGATCTCAGCTGCGATTGGCTGGCGATGACAAGTTCAACGTTGTGTCCGTTGTGAATCCGGCTCGAGCTTGACGCCCGCTGTCAAGTACGTCGGGGATTCCCCCTCCCCCTCCCTCACACTAAACACAGGCATACACATGGAGTAGAAGGAGACATATCTCCCCACGTTTAGGCTTCTAAAAGTGGTCGTAAAATCCCACGGTAAAGGGAGCGCTGCGAACGAGTCTGTACCGCAGGAATCCGGGCTGACGTAGGCGCGCGCATCAGATACACGTAGCCATGTCCATGGTCACTATGGTTACGCGGAAAAGAGGATGGGGGTTACGCGGTATCTGGTGCGCGCGCTCACGTCAGCCCGGATTTCTGCGGTACAGACTCGTTCGTAGCGCCCCCTTTACCGTGAGACAAATTTTTCTTTCAAGATATGTCTCCTTCTACTCCATGGGCATACACTTGATTCGTTGATTCGTGGTTGGTATTGCAGCTCTTGTGGCCACTGGCCACTATCGTCACACACACACACGCTGCATACGATACGATAATATGATTCACATCCTTTTCCTTCAGAAATGGTACGTGATTGCGAGAAAGATGAAAATTTCAAGTTGAATTCGTTCCTTTTGTTGAGGGTATGTAGATTTTTGGTTTGACGACATAGGTATATATCAACTAGATGGGCTTCATGAATACATACGGTTTGGGAATATTATTCGAAGTACAATAATTGATGCACTGATCTCTATAACGATGTACGTATATCATTCATTTATTCAGTTAGATAAATAGGTAGACGGGAGAAACTACCCTTTTTACAATTTCAATTGGATATCAACAATATAAAAGATAAGACTAGGTGAGACATAAAAAAAAAGAATACTGGTAACAATACAGAAACTATAAGAGATAAAAGCATAATTGACTAACGTAATTATGATAACAAGAAGAGGTGAAAAATGAAATACAATCAAGACTAAACAAGTGTTGTAAGACTTATTGGTCGAGGATGCGGAGATGTTAGGGAATTCGGTAGGATCGAAAATGAAATTCCGTAATGTGCCAGCAGAATGAAAACACGACAGTAACCACGTTTTGGGCACAGTGGCCAAATTGAGCGAGATCATAGATCTCGGTGAAAGATTATAGCTAATTAAATAATAATCAATCAACGGACTCGGACGATTCGTGTTTAACTTAATGGGGACGTGGAATTATCCTCTCAGACGTTGGGTACAGACTTGTTACTCACTCTAAACCCTATTGGTCCGCAGGACTTGGTCCGTCTTGGACTTTGTCCCCGTTCGTACACATACAAAAATATACAGGTATACATACACACGGAACATACACACATACGCAGATCGCTACTCCTATGATAGTGCACTATAATTTTGCGATACGGTATTTATTTCACTGGATCGTTCTTATCGTTAACACTGCAGCGGTACCCCAGATCCAGAATTACTTGATAAATAGTCAAATAAGACATGATCTGACCAGTAATACTCTTACACACTACGGAAGTCACTGAGCAGGATTCTTTGTATTGTCTGGGTGAAGTGCTTTTTGCCATAGACCCGATGATGACCGGCTATGCATTCCGGTTGGAACGTCTAGTCGTCTATAAAATTATTTACACAAAAAATGACTGTGGTCAAAGTAACAAATTGGAGAAAAAGAATTAACAAAATGCAAGAGACCCAATGGCTGCCACGCAATTGAATACATACGTTGCAAGGCTCAAAACACAGGCTGATGAGTCTATCTATTTCGATTTTCGAGTCATCCGGTGAACAAATATGGGGCAAATCGGTCGATCCGAGGCTGCAAACGTGGGCTGATGAGTCTCTACTGTCTGAAATGCAGCATCCGACCCCATATTTCACATGCAAATTGCTCGTAAATCAAAACATTGGTCGTATAAGAGCCATCGTTCAGGATTTCAGCTTCAAATGGACCTGTTGATTCTATATCTTGATTAATTTCGCAGTAGCTACTATGACAAGACAAACGATTAAAAATATAAACGGACCCAATCAGCGTAGATGGCGGGCTAACGGTGGGGAGTTCAATGTTTCATGGATTGTGAACTCAAGGTTTCTGGGACGTTTAATGTTTGGATACGCCATCTGGATGAACTACTGATAGTAGGTCGTATTCACCTACACCAACACATAAACGACCTACTGTCATTAAGTCAGTTGGGATTCCCTTTTAATCACGGCTCTGGGTCGTCTTCAGTGTGCCCACGATAACTAAGGTTGTTTACAACGAATTTAATTTCAAGAATAAGTAGAAAAAGAAAGGAACCATGTTCATTTTGAGGAAAAAATACAAATGTTATTTCCGTTACTTTTGGGACATGTTTAGCGAGAAGTTAGGAAAACAATGTCATAATTATTAAACTTTATTAATACATCATCTGAAAACAGGTATACGTTATATTTCTCTTACTTTTTAGAGTACGGTTTAGTCTAGGAACAATACTTCAAGCACAACAATTGTTTTATAGGTTTACTAGCCTAGTGTGAGCACCAAAGTTATCTAATGATATCCGTCTTTCTTCCTTTGTATTATATAGTACTTGTATAAAAAATATTTCAACTCTTCTTACGTTTTAACATAAGGCGTAAGGATCAAAGCACACGCCACACATAATCTATTGAACGCCTCATAGTTTGGTATTTCACTATAATAGTATAAATAGTAATTATCTATCACGGCAGATCAAAACTAAACTAATGATCAAGTAAAAGTATATGAAAATTGTGACACTGATGCCGATGTACAAATATACAGGTGAGTATTGCCACACTTGTGATCAACAGAAGTACCCGACTTGCTGCTGGTAGCAAGATCAAGATTTGCTCTGTAAAACCAAATGCAAGTAAATTAATGGTTATCTCAGACAGGAACTCACGATTACGCGAAAGAATGAACATGTTCTTACCACGTATGGTTGGTCTGGTACGTCAAATCTATTTCCCTGTAAGAAATAAACTTGTTTCAGAGTTTCCACGACCGCATTCAGCTCCTTGCATGGTCGATCCGCGAGTTCAAACAGCAATTCAATCATCCTCAACAAATTATTCAACATGTTAGGATCACTTTCTATCTTTCTTTCTGTCGCGAGGTCGATGTAACGGCTGTGCCTTTGGAGAATCTTAGCCAATCTGTGCTTCACATGTCCGCTTAACTGCTGCGCCTGAAACGTAAATGATATCCCACTCAATATTGTATGTAACTAGAAATGACGTCTGAGGAAAGCGCCAAACAATTCCAAAATGTATTATAAAATAAATTATGGTGTACTGCGACTTGAACGAGTACATCAATTCTCACTTGGTAACTGGGTATCTTGTCATACAGAGGCCAATCTTCTGTGCAAGGCGTACATTCACACTTGAAGTAGAATTGTTTCAGTAAATTCTTCTGCCTCTCTTCCCTCGGTGTCACAGCAGAGAGTTGTCCATAATTGTCGAATATCTAGAACAGAAACATTTTATTATTGTATTCGAATTCGTATCCGTTATTCTGCCAACATAATCTCTTTCTATGATGTAATTCTGCACAGAAATTTGCTTAATGTCAAATATTTTCATTTTAGAATGTTCAAATTGTTATATGATTACCTGTTCCCCTTTCTCAATTGGATAGAGAGCATACAGGACGATATGCTCAGGACGTGATTGTCTGGTGACGTTCGGATCACAGCTGTGATTTATTAGACTGTAAAATGGCATCGCGGCAGCTCCAAGCTCGTGAGGCTTATCCCCACGAAATTCACTGAACTGTAAAAAGATGATGATTATAAGCACATAATAAGTACCTAGTTGAAATATCGAGGTAATACAATTAGTACATTATTAGATAGCAGATTGTGAACATTTTGAAAGTAGAAGCTGAATTTCGGTTCCATACCGAGTGAATATTGCTTGGGATAATCTGCTGATGTTTCAATATCAGTCCACCGATGAATGTAACATCCTTATTTTCGGACAGTTTGTTAGCGTCCAGGAATAATTTTTCCCCAAACAAATTGCTTTCGCGACTCAGTATGTACGTTATGCATGCCGCGTAGAATGCTCTTCCGAAGAGGTCTTGTACAGAGCGTTTCTCAACGTTTGTAACCAGGCTATAAATGCTGCTGTATCTATGGCTGTGAAACTTTCCATCTTCTGCAAACCCCTTGGTGCGTGGATCTGAAAATCGATCATAGCACATGGATTCATATGATAGAAATCAGTCGCGATTTTATCCGATGATCCATCTCATAAATACCTTTGCACTGTTCGACCTTTTCGATTATCTTTCTCAAATCGTTCAAGTTTCTCACCCTCCTCGTCGCGACGATAGCCAGTCTCATGCTGAACAGGCATTGCATATGCGAATCCAGATGTTTGAGAAAACCTAGAACCTTGCATTCTACCTCGTGATACTCGTGCCAAGCTTCGCTCCTGCAGGGCGTCGAGCAGTACATGGCTGTGACGCAGTGTTCACAGGGTATCATGGCCCAAGATATATTCAGACATTTGGAGCAGTGGGTGTAGAGATTCTCAGAGACAAGTATCAAGGAGAACGGTTCTTCCACGGCCAAAACTTCGCCCGGTTTAATCTTACGAGTGGCGACCAGGTGTCTACCGAGTTCCTTGGAATACTGTATGGCCAGAGCGTCCGAGGCACAAGGAACTTCTTTGTTCGGAATTTCTATCTCTGGTAAATCGTCATCTTCTGTCAAGTTCTTTGGTATTTCGACAATTGCAAGATCGGCTGTGATAAATTTCTCCAACTGGTTCCTCAATTTCTTCATCCTATCTTCGTCGAGGATCATTTTATCGAGCCAATTCAAGGCCATCTCAAAATAACATTTGGCGTCGGGCATGCCCAACGCGGTGAGACACAGTCCCTTACGCTCGAACAACTTAGTCTTCAATTTGTCAGGGTAGTTAAGACCGAGAGCTCTGTCTATGTCATCTATAGAATCGTCAAACTTTTGCATTCTGAATAAGACCGAGGATCTGTTCGCATAAGCTAGAGCAAGTTCCTCGGAACGATTTTCCGCGTATAATATACTCTCTGTGTACTTTTCAGCAGCCTTGTAGTCCCAACCGCTGCAGTATAATTTGTTGCCTTGCTCTCTCAGTTTCGTAGCATCCGCCGCATTTTTGCGCTGTGATTCGTAGTTAAGTTCGATTTTGTGCTTGTCTAGCAATCGTAGAGCAAATATGAACCGTTCTTCGTCCGTTTTGAGCTCTCCAAACTTAGTGACAAGCTCGTGATTCTCCTTTGCCTCCTTTATCCTGTTGGCCAGGACCTCCAGTAACGCGTCCATCTGAGAATTTTCAATAAAAATTCATAACGCATTGAGTATAGTCTTGTTGTTCAATACGAATAAGCTGTTCACTAAAGTCGTTATTGAAAACAAGCGATTAATCGATAATTTATTGAAACACCAAATACAAATGCAAAAACACTGTAACAAACAGTTGAATACTTCAAAAGTTTGAATCTTTGTCCAGAATTAACTTCTTTCTTACGTATTAAAATGAGGAATAGAGCAACGAAACAAAATAAAGGAGAGTAAAAAATGGAAAAAAAGTTTTTTGTTTTGTTTGGAATTTAGTTATAAAATTTAAGCAGGAATAATCCTCGTACAATGAAAGATAGGTTCGGATGTATTGTTTTGCAAAGCAGTTCTCTAACCTCAACTCTCCCGAGGAATGTCGCCTCTCCTCGTTTCCTTCCTTGAATGTTTCGTCGTTGACAGTGCGATTGGATAAAACTTCTAAACACGTATTATGGTCGTTGTTGAGTTAGAAAATACGAATGTATGCCCAAATTGGGATGTAAGTTGTGACCCAAATACAACAATTCAAATTATAGCTCCGTTCTCGTCACGTGGCCATCGCCCGGCCGCCGATACCGAACGAGGCAGCGAGAGGGGATTTTTTGTTAGCTAGTACGTGGCGACGCCTAGCGAAGAATTTAAGAACTAAAAGTTGTCGACCCCGCGACGTCATAGTGACATAACTTCGTTCATTGGACGACTGTATCGATTATCGATCGAGAGACTCACGTTTGAATTTGAAAATCGAATTCGATTTCAAACATGGGAGAAATGTTCAAATTATGTGAACATGAATCCTCTGGATATTATCGACAACGGTTTAATTCCTATTTAATGAATAATTCACAGCGAGGACGCGCATGCGCTCACGATTCCGTTTCTATCACAACGATGTAATCAATTTTCCGTTCCTTCGGTTACCGCGAAGTAGATTGATTCGTTCCTCGCCACAGAAAGTATATTCGCTATATCGGATAAAAATGTCGATGTACACAACTCCGATATTGTACCTGAATATGGGTGGAGAAATGTTGTACGTTTTACAGCAAAGATTAACTGCTCAAGGAATTGATTTTCAGAAGAGTACTCAAGGCCAGTCTTTTACCAGTAAACACAGCACGAGCACCTCTACGCACGTTGAAAAAAAAAAGAAATAAAGCAAATATGTTACCACACATCTGATCAATAAAGTCTCAGCAGTTGATGAGATGATTTTATTATCGTTTCGCTTATTTGATTTTAATTCTGTCCTACCTCACCTAATTTTTTTTCAAGATCAATGAGCTGGCTACTTTTTTTTTACCATGAACTACGTTCTATTACAGTTCTGGACGATGTAACAGCTGCATTGTTGAATCCAAAAATCCTATCAACCGTTTTTGAGGCGGCTACACCGATGAGTATTGCTTGCATTAGATCAACGTTAGAATGCGTAGCTCTGTCGTCTATCATGAGATTGGACAAAGCTAGTATGAATAAATTGTTTGATCTGATGATTATGTTGACCAAGTATCAACTTACCCTGAGCACGGGACCAAGGGAGGTCGTTCTTCTCACTCTGAACCATATCGACGCGATGAGAGAGATTGTCATTGATGAGAATGCTCACGAGTGTGTGAACCTGGTGCACCAAATGACGGTCAATGTGAGAGTTTGGTTCTTCTGAATCTCTGACATTTTCCGAATCCGTGTACCAATTTTTCACCGTTTTGTTACAGCTGTACGGTAACATGACGATGGGAAAGGTCTGGCAAACTAGAAGCGATTGTTTGAAAGTCCTCGACGAATATTGCATCAGAGTTTCGGTCCTTTTGAGATTGGGTCTTCAGAATAACGACGGAAGTTTCAAACCCACGAATCCAAAGTAGGGGAGCGAAGGCTAAGTTGGCGCACCTAACGGAGATTCGCAATAACAAAGTGAATATTGGTCAAATTACATCAGGAAAATCGCGAAATGATACTTGTATATCTATTCTATTATATCGTGAAGTAAATAGATATGTATGTAGACTTGAAAATACTAAATTATTGATAGTTCTGAAAAGTGCACCCGCGTCATATTACCCGCACGTTTGGGTAATATGGCGCACTATAGTTAAACACGTAAAGCTCGGTTAAATGTAGTTTTCTCATACGTAAAGTTAAAATTTCACGAAAACTTGATGAATAACAATAAATATTCTTCTAGTACTTCATTTTATTATGATGTATTGATATCGTTATGGGAATTAAAATACGAATACTCAAAATTAAGTCCTACTTCAATGGTAGGTTAGGCTGGAAGTAATAAGACAGGATATGTTTATGTGTTGAATAATTATCTAAGTATTTAATATTCGTACCTACGCCGCAAACTTGTTGCTCAGAAACAATGGAGACAAAAACATAACCACAATTCGTCCGAAGGATCTAGTCGCGATCGCGCGCTAACTTACCTGCCGATCACCGGTTTGTCTGCGCCAAGTCACCCGTTCATGTACTCGCGCCAATTACGCGTCTATGTCAGTGACAATGAATCGCACGTATAACAAAGTGTTGTACTATTCGAAAGCTGAAGGACTGAGGATTCTAAAAAAAATTAAATACCTTCGTTTTATGCGAATAGTTATTAGTTATGGAGGTATTTCTGTGACCGCGCCGATACAAGCATAGAGCCGAATACTGGATTATTACGATATCTTCAATAAATTAAAACGTATGTTGATAATATTTGGCCACAACACATTTAGTCTTTCAACGAAAGAAATCAATACCTTTATACCGCCCTAAGATCAGTCGTTTGTCTTAAATATAGGTGCGCCAAGTTACACTCCGCGCCAACTTACCCTCCGCTCCCCTACAATGAAAGATATACGGAGTATCAAGACATGCTGAATGGTATAAAATTGAACGATACAGACTGCGAAAATTGTACCAATATAGGATCTTTCGCACTGTTTGGAAATCGTGGTACATTGCTAGGAAGAAATATGTACGTGATTTATTACAAGATCGTATGCATAAATTCTTTGAATCAAATGTATAGGCGATCGGCACATTTGGTCAAACAGTAACTCATAGAAATTGCAGATACTCTCCGTCGTACGGAGAAACGGAACAGCCTGCTAAAACCGAACAGCAAGCACCAAGGGATTATGGAATAAGATCGGAATTGAAAATGCTGGAGGCGCAAATGGGAGTCGAAGAAAAAGCTAGTGAGAAGACATTCAACCTGCACATATTCACAGACGACGTTGATTCGAGTGCAAGCAAAGATGATTATTCCGAAGACTCAGCGTCGCAAGGTAAAGAAGGACCCAGCAGTCCGCAGCTCACGGAGAACTCGACTGCCAACAATGACTACAAGAACACGTTGAATGATAAATACGCTGATTTCGTTGACGGAGAAAAAGAAGCTAGCATGAATTTGCTAGAGTTATTGGATAGAGTCGAGTAGCAAGAATCAACTAAATTAACTAAGTAATTTAAGCACTTACAACGACTTTATTTTTCACAAGGATGAAAGGTGTCTGATTCTCGACAATTACTTATTCTCTTATACTTTGTAGTCTATCACCAAGTTGAATGATATTCTTTGGCACGTGTTTGGCACGATGAATTAGTGGAACTAAGTTAGTGAAATTGAGTTTCAGGATTATATCCAATAAGTTTTAATCCTTGTCCTGTACAACGTCATAAATCTACATTACAAATCATCATTATATACATTTTTGAATTTTTGATTTAGTAAGTATACTAAATTCGTTTGAACCAAATAAACGAGGAATTCTAATATTCCCACATCCTAGAATCTCACTCAATTGAAATTTTTCAACGATCTCACGTCCAACGAGTAAATAAATGCTTTTGAAATATTTCAACGCTTTTCTTATTCTTTATCCAAGCTATTCGCTCCGTGATAAAATTATTACATCTATGCTTTTGAAATATCTAGGATATACTTCAACCCTGTTTTCCCATTAATGCTAAGGGCATTTAAAACCGCCTCTTGGTACTCGTTGAAGGGCACAAATTTCACCGCAGGGGGTTTCAACTTTTGAGATATAAATAGCTGCGCCAAATCATCGTACATTTCCTTACGTTCCTTCGACTCACTATGTATTCTCGTCCACTCGGTGGCCCAGAATCCTTTTACCGAGATATTCTACAGAAGAAAAGACAGAATAAAGAAACGTGTTAATTGTTTCAAACAAGTTATTTCAAATTTTATTTAAATACTACAAGAAAGAAACCATAGCTACCTTGAAGATAAGAGCTGAAGTAGGTATGATGACTGGCTCTCTAGACATGCCCCCATAAGTTACCATGGTGCCCTTATTACCCAAATGCCTCAAAATTTCCAGAGCACTTTTGCCGCCTACGCAGTTCAGTGCTACTTTAGGTCTCGGTAGTTGGCCCTTGAATATTTTGGTCGTTCGAATTTCTTCCTCGGTCAGTACTTCAGTTGCTCCGAAGCTCTTCAGCTCATCCTGGACGGCGTAAAGAGACATAGAATAACAAATAATTGACAAATTGCTCTTTTGGTCTCAAGAAGCGACTCGTACCGCAGTCATCTCTGCTCACCTTGAGCTTTGCAATATCAGGCCTGTCCCGAACAACGCTGACATTCTGAAGTCCCCATATCTTACAAAGTTGTATCACGTTTATTCCCACTGCAGAATTACCGCCGTTCTGTAGTACGGAATCGCCCGGCTTCAGACACTCGAAATCCTTCAGCATCCTGTACGCTGTGCATGGGTTGACGTTGATCATACTCGCTTCGACGTTTCCCAGTTCTTTAGGGACCTGAAAATGGTTCGACATGAAGAGATTAGCTGCGAACACTGACGTAGACAATCCGAAAGACAACGAAATTCAACGAGATGCTATACGGAATCATAACAGTAATGAAAATTAAAGCCACGCAGAGGGCGAAATCATAAAGAGAAAAATTGTGGAATGAAAGAGTGAATAAAATCGTTATAAGAAATTTCTAACAGAAAAAATTGAAGAAACAAAAAAAGCCGCTACCGTTAAAAAGACCTGAAATAAGATCATAAAGCAATTACAAAATATATAGAAAAGGAGAAAAATCCGACCTTTGATGTTGATCAATTCTTTACCTTCAACACTTGGTGTGAATCGTAAACTGCGTGCGTGCACCACGTTCCGATCTGCGCGGAATTGGGAACCACCTTGTCTCCGACTTGGACATTCTCCACTTCCGATCCGACTTCTACTATTTCTCCAACACCTTCGTTACCGGCTATCGCAGGCAGCGGCGGTTTGCTCGGATATTTACCCTGGATCGTGTTGATGTCGGCTGGATTGACGGGCGCCAGTATCCATTTGACGGTGACCTTTTTTGAGTAAATTACAGACAATTCAATGTTCTATACGTATAGATTAGAAAATCATTTCTAGAATTCAGTCATTCTATGAATTTTCAACTTGCCTGCTTTCCGCTCGGTTTCGTAAGTTTTTCGTCACTGATAGTCAGGACTTTGACCGGTTCTCCATACTCTTGGTATCGTAGAGATTTAGCCGAAATATCACCACAAGTCGCGCTCATTGATCGTTTGTTAGCGATATTATTCGCGGTGATAATAGTTCGCGATACCGTAACGCAGTATTTCCTAACCTGTAAAGCCATGACACGATCGTGGAGCTTGTAAAGTCTGAAATTAGACAATTTTACAACTATTTGACTATCCTAGTGACGAGCTTATCGCAGTAATTCTAAGCCCCAAAGTTCATGTTGATCGTGTCTTTTGATTGTGACGAATAATTGAGGTTATGAGGTCTTTGAGGTCAATTGAGGTTATGTTTTCTCCAATGATCGTCTTCGCTGCGATAAGAGCCGCGCGAAGCTAACGTTTAGTGGGAGATCGACTTCTGTCAAAATTTCGGTCCGAAGATGGTCGAGAATCTGGGAGCGCGGGAAGCATTCGAATCATAGATACGACATCCTGTATAAACAAAGAATCGAAATGATAATTCTACAAGTATTATGGGCAATTTAAGTCAGGTTAATTTGGAAAAAGAGCTGATCTGAATTTTTTCCCCTTATGAGCTACTCAAATGTCAGATAGGAAATAAAAACATACGATAACTGACCTCACCTTATCACAGGATATTTTTTTCTCAGTTTCCCTCATTCACATGATGAAGAAATTGCTATCCGAGGAAAGAGGCATCAAGAGACGTAATCGGATCAATTGAGTGTCCGAAACCTTACGACAAGTGATTTTTGAAAAAGTCAAAGTCAATTTTCCGATGTGCAATGAACTTTGAATGAGATATTAACGATTTTTGGAGTATGGAGAATTTGTTGAATCACGCTGTACTGGTCCCCTTAAACAATTTTCCATCGGTAGGAATTCACCCTGTATGAAAGACGAATTGTTGAAGTTATGTTCGATTGTATTTTTGCAGGAATTTCGCGGGATATTGATGAATAATATCGATGGATAAAACAACATTTTATTAATATATTTGTTCTTATGTCATCGGTTTATTCTACATTTGACGACTTATCGATAAATTTATACAACATTACGCTACTAAAATAGACAAATCAACTGCTTAAGCCATTTCAGTAACTGCAGGGATATCACTGTATTATACCGCTCAATCAATATCAATATCGGTTTTATTCTTTTCCTTTTGTGAATTTTCCCAGTTCTAATCTTCTAACAAGCGCATGTTGAGAAATAAAAAGCTACGTATTCTAGCCGCTAACTTTTTGACTATCTTAATTATAATTAGTACTGTTCTATATATTATCATTGTTATATTTAATTAACGTAAATCTTAAGTATATTCGGTATCTTAAGTATATAATAACAGTTATTTTCAGAACCTTGACCGAGGTCTTGGCCCTAGTTCATAAATCGACAAAGACCGATTGTCTAAATTCTATTTTTCAACCTCTTTTTCCTTTTTTGACACAATTCACAGAAACGAGGAAAAATCTTGTATGTAAAAAATCTAAATATAAAACCGCGGGGCACGTAGATACGAGAATGTGGAAAAAAATAATTCCAGCTTTTGAAAAGTGCTCAATGTTAACAAAAACAAATACGACGACTGTAAAAATATTTGTCGCTTTTGGGGAATAAATTAAACCACTTACAGCGAATAAAAATCATTTCGAAAGTAACTCACCATGTTAATTATTCATGATAATAAAACGAGTCTCAAATTTCTTTTTATTTTAATTTTATTTTCAGGGCGATTGTTCACCTGTGTACTTATACTTATAGCCCAAAGTTTCAATCACAACGCGATCGGATGGAGCTCAGAGATGATTTTCGTTTTTTTTTTTGGTTTGAAAATGTTCGAAAATAATTCATCAGGCAGTTGCTATAATTTTCAAGCTGTAATTTGTGCTGTTAATGACGTGATTGTGACTCGATCTCTGCTCTCTTCGCGGTCCAATCGTTTCTGCGTTGAACTTCAGCCTTGAATATACACGGAATTTGATACCTAGTTTCTAACGCATTTAGAACTCTTTCTACCTAAATTTTTAAGTAACAGTAATTGTATTCGATAAAGGGTATATATCGTATACATACACGTACATAATAATATACGTATGCATACAGTATAGTTATTCATCATTTTATATAGTTTGAAATTATTGCCAACATTTTGTGTATACACGAACCGTACGTTGTACATTCCATCTACCCAGCACAACTACAGGTTATTTCAAAAGTCACTTTGGGAATCCCACAACGATCTTCTAGAACTTATGAAATCAGGAAAATTCGGCTGATTTCAAAATACCGTGAAAATGAATATTGAGTATTTCATGATCGCATGACACCTTCATAGAATTAAGCTTTGCTTCAGATGCGAAGGGGAAATATAGCTCGCTGAATTGACGTGTCAACAGTCCATGAAATAATTCATAATTCCCTTGAATTAATGAGAATTATCTCAATTGATGAGGTTGAATGAAATTGACTTGAGTTGAATTGATCTAAAAGAATTACGTCGAATTAAATAAATTATTCTGTATTTTTTCAACCCTTGGAATTAATGTGTCACTCAAATTTTGAGTTATTTCCTCCTCGTTCAGATTATCACAGAATGCAGTGCAGTGATTTTGATTTATTCACGTTACGTTTTTCCGTAGTAACTTTTGAATTAGCCAACATAACGAGTAGTTGTTTAAATTGACATTTTGGTGGCAGCAAATCTTTATAAGCAGTTGTGTTACCTTGGCTCGTGCTCTTTTTCAAGATTTTGCACGAGAAAATTTCACAACCGTATTCACACAACTACGAGACTCTATATATGGTATAAATGCAAAGAGAAATAATGACCAGTGTTTTTTTTTTTTTTTTTTCGCGGTTACGCAGATCTCTTTCGTTAAAAATGACAAATGGTCACAAAAAAAAAAATCCGTCTTTTAGCGACTTTTTTCGTTATTTAACGTTAGTTTTTTTAAGGACCTTTCTTTCATCCTCTGATATGTGATTTTTAGACAGAAGAGTGCGATCGAAATTATTCTTTCCACATTATGAACCTTGATTATCACCGTTGACCCGGGGGTCTGAGTTGATTATCGACGTGAAAAGAGTGTAGATCAGATTAATTGTAGAAAGTTTCTCCCGTGAGTCACGGT
Source organism: Euura saliciscinereae (assembly GCA_018420115.1). Classification (NCBI taxonomy): domain Eukaryota; kingdom Metazoa; phylum Arthropoda; class Insecta; order Hymenoptera; family Tenthredinidae; genus Euura; species Euura saliciscinereae. The sequence continues at coordinate 87,087 of JAFFZH010013919.1, read as the reverse complement.
ATACTTCAATTTTTATCATTGGATCCGGACGTGTTGCGTAAATAGGTAATTTAGGTAAAATCGATAGACAATTCTGCGAACTCAATTTAACACCGTCATTATTCCCAGTATTAATGAAAACACAATTTGTCAATTATTCGATCTATTAAACCTACGACGATAAAAAAAAAATCCCACATTTTCATAAGATACAAAAATTCGCCTACTTCCATGTAAATTTGCGCATTCATTTTTGATATTATTTCGATAATAATTAATTTGTGTTCTGGTTTATTATTGTAGCAGATTTTTATATAAAAAAAGAACTATTAGTTTTTTATTTTTTTTTTTATTTTGATTATCGCTGAACATTAAAATGTATCTGGATTTAACGAACTCCGTAAATTGATTAGAACGATTAAAAGACTACCTATAATTCTACTCGCCTTATCATTTTTGGTTTTCTTTGTAATTTAAAATCGTTGAACCTACGGAGGTTCCTGACTACATATAATTTACGGATTACTGTTTAGAATCTCAGTGTGTTATCGTCTCAATTTATTTGATTTCATTAACTTTGTCGTTATAATTTATACTGCAATCTTGTATTAATTAATTAATTTTTCCGATCAAAGTCAAAACAGATCGAGAAGATAATTTCTCTGGGAACAATACCATGCACGTAATTCATAATCATTTTTACAGTTTTGTACGACGTTATGTAATTCTGGGCTCCCAGGCCGCGACACAGATAACTGTATAAAATATCTTTCAAGTCATACGGCGCGTTTCTTTTACGCGTATACAGCAATCTGCATAATGCACTGCAAAAAGTACCACGAGACATGGGCAATGGGCATGCTCCAATGCAGGGCATCCATGGGCTGCATGTTCCAATGCAGATTTATCCGTTTTTCTTTTGAATTCATCATTTTTGAATTTAATAATTACAGTTCCTCTTTCATTACACATATTTGTATACTATGTGTGTAATTACGATTACGCGTACTAATCCTTTGTATAATGACTAATTGGTAATAATTGATCTCTTAGGCTAAATAATATATCAACGAGATTAGATCACGCGTTGATCGGTGTATTTACATAACTTTTCTGTGTGTAACGATCATTGTGCTTATATATTAGCCTCATTATTCGGTTGAAATTTTCGTTAACGTTATGATATAACGATATCTTTATTTTTATTCTTCCTCTTTGTCCCATCAATCAATCGATCTATGGTAGATAACGAATCGACGCTGTAAGCTGCGAACTCACTTTTATCAGAGCGCATCATCATGCTTTACGTTTTTGCTGTAATTTTTTCTAAACATGCGAACTTATAGTCAGTATATTAGGTAGGAATAATGGGACTACGAAAATTGACTTGACCCTGGGGGAGAAAAAGAGCGAGAAAATCACCAAGTCCGTTGTCCGCGTCTGGCCTATGATCGACCAAATTTTCGCTAATCAGGATCCGAATAATTTTTTTTTTTATTAAAATGATAATTAATTAGTCATGGAAATATTTGAATAAAAATATTATTTACAACAATATTAGCGATTATTATAAGATCCATGACAAACACCACGATATGTTCGACGATTATAAATTATTTTTCCCCTCAATTAAAAAGAAAAAAATCTACGGTGTACAATTTAAGGATATACAGGCCATACAATCTCAACCAAAAGAGAGTCTCGTCGTCAATATTGAGTACTTCGAGATGAGATAAAAATCGGAAGAAAATCAACCATAATCAAGATGATAAGAGTATTCATTTTCAATAATAATAATGCCCAAAAGTTATCAATAAATTGTTTAAACAAATCATTGTTTAACAAATTTCCTGGTGACGTTATTTTTTTTTCATGTCAAATGAATTCGTTGATCTTTCCGAATACACATGAATTTTTTCAGAATTTTGTCACTTTTTTTAAATTTCCGTTTTCGATTTTGAAAAATGGAGAAAAAAAATCTGAGTTTTGGATATGTTATTGTGGAAACGATGAAGATTACAATTCCGGAGTTTCCGGAGCGTGGAACTAATAGTTTCGTAAATACAGCCTTTAGAAATTTCCGAAAACGGAAATTTAAAAAAAAAGTGACAAAATTCTGAAAAAATTCATGTGTTTTCAGAAAGATTAACGAATTCTTTTGACATGAAAAAAAAATAACGTCACCAGGAAATTTGTTAAACAATGATTTTTTTGAACAATTTGTTGATAACTGTGGGGCATTATTATTATCGAAAATGAATACTTTTATCATCTTGATTGTGGTTGATTTTTTTCCGATTTTTATTTCATCTCGAAGTACTCAATATGGACGACGAGACTCACTTTTGGTTGAGATTGTATGGCCTGTACATCCTTAAGCACCGATCAATTATATCCACCCTGAGATACAGACAGTGAATTTGATGAGACGCGGTTCCATCATTCGATCAATCGTATTCAATCATTATATCGATAATACCTAGGTTGAATTTAGTTTTACTAATCCGCAGCTAATCCGCGCCGTTATATCGATACAGTATGATTACCCTAATTCAGCATAACTCGATACGACGGGTTTACTAATTTTTTTCTCTTTGGCAACTGCTATTTTTTTAGTTTACTTATTTTTTTCTTCTTTTTATCTCCTCCACATTGTCAGTATACAGACGAATTCGGGGATCGTATTTTTCGTTGTTTCCCCGACGACGTCTATAGCCGATCCACGGGAGCGAATCCCTTTTTCACACTCCCATGTGCGCAGTTATTATGCCGTCACACGTAGGACCGGGGGCGATGCGAGAAAGGCTACTTGTCGTCCCTGAGGAGAGCTTCTTCGGTCTCCTTCCGTCTTGCCTTGGCCTCTTTCTTCGCCCTCTTCTTCTCCTCCTTGGCGATTTTCTTGGCCTCCTTCTGCCTGGCTTTCTCCGCCTTTTCCTCTTCCTTCTGACGAGCCTTCTCCGCCTTCTCCCGTTCCTTTTCTCTCTCCTTCTCCTTCTTCGTTTTTTGAACCTCTTGAGCGACCGTCATCGGCGTCTTTGGCATAGACGGTGATTTTTTTGCCGATTTTGTCGACGATCTTGCGGACGCTGGGCCAGGAACTTCCCGGGGTGTTACGACCGGTGCCACGTTCGGCACGATTCGTGGCGACGGCGACGCTTCCAACTGCGTTACAATTTTCTGGGCGCATCTGTAATCAGAGAATAATTTTTTCTTCGAAAAATCTCCCCTACTGAGGGTTTAGCGTTTCAATTTTAAAGTTTTTTGTATAATCCTGAACGTGGTACCGGTGGTGGTGTTTCTCTATTCTGCAGTAACTATATAAATGAAAATTGCGAAAGACCCACCGTATTCTCGTGGAAGCTTTTCCGGCGCGATAGTCTCGCTGGAACTCTTTGATCGGCGGCAGTCTGCGTTCTCGATTTTCCCTTATTATTTCCTCCTCCTCGGGAACCTGTTGTATCGGGTCTTGATATTCCTGGAGAAACATTTTAACGACTGGTTACGAGGGTGGAGGGTTTAATTATCGAGGGGGTAACGCGACGCCTTCGCTACAAAATGTCTCCTTTCATTCTGGTATTAATTATTGCAGGTTGTTAGGTAAAGCGGCTGGAAACTCGAAAGTCGTAATTGATACCGTATCTCATCAAAATCCTCGAGAAATTGAAAAAGCTACGCTAACGAAGTTCGAACTTGAGTCGAGAATGAAGAACAAAATTTTGTCGTTAAAATCTGAGCAATTTTAACCTGGATCCGAAGTTTCATCGACTGAGTTTGCGATCGTCGAAGAGTCGCCCCCGTCGGTTGCCTGAGCCTGTTAGGCTTCCCAAGTGATATCCCTGAGCTACTGGTAGACGCTGAAGTGGCAGAAGATACGGAAGACACCCCTGGAGATATGAGAGAGGAAAGAAAATGATCCGTTAAATTGATTAATTATACCGTCTAACTTTCCTAATGGAAATCCCGGATCAATGTCACTCTCGATATCGAGAAAGGGCCGATAATCCCGAACCTGATAAAGAGGAAGAACCACTGGCCATGGAGTAGAGGGATGCGGACGGGGGTACGCTGCTGGGACTCCATCGCACACCGGGTCCAGAGGCACCATTTCCTGCCACCGATGCCCCCATGCTATAAGCCGAGGCACTTTGAGGCAGGACCCAAGATTTCCCAGACATCGAATACTGGAATTATGAAAGTAGGTTTTACAATTTAGATTCCGAGGGGACATCGACTCAAGATTTGGGTGACACACTCGTTCCGAGGGTTGAAATAATTCAGAATAATTCATTCAATTCTTCTAGTTCAGATTAATTCCACCTGATTCATCATGATTAATTCAGATAATTCTCATTAATTACTATTGACACGTCAATTCAACGAGTAATTCCCCCCTCGGTGCAGTCATTTGCCTAATGGCAAGATTTGAAGAACTGCTCTCTGCACTTTTATAGCATTGTTTCAGGTACTCACATCTCGGGGGATGAGGGTCTGTTTCAAGCGAAGAATTTTCGCTCTGCATATCACACACCTCAGGGGTAGCAGTCGCTGCGAGACGGCCATTTGTATCGTCTTGACGAAACATCGCCTGGTGAATTTAGAAAAATGTATCAAAATGTCAGACGTTGTTGAGTATCGTATATTTTACCTGCACACGACTCGATGCCCACATGGCGCCGTTTGCATCGATGCCCTCGCGTTCACGCATATTACGCACTGAAACATACAAGTTTGAACCGGAGATGAAAATTCAGTGACGTTATTTTGGACGGGTTCTTTATACGTAGAATCCCGGGTCTTTGGGTTCTTTCGCAGCATATCGAAGACAAAGTTTTGATTGTTCGGAGAAGGATCGACTCTCCGTCTTGGAATCGGAGCAAGAATGTGAAAAACGCCTTCCGAACAGGGTAGAAATGTTTAATCATTATTTCACAGCGAATGCTTGTCTCGCGAGAAGAATTTTATACCCCGAGTTGGAATTGATCGAGAGTTCAACGCTCCGGGATTGTGACTCGATGGAATTTCTGGACTTCCGGAAACTCCTGATCACGGCTCTACCTCGAATGCCGTGTAGTTCCTGCTTTACGAGAAACAGGACGAGAATGGAAAACGAGAATTCGAATATGGAGTGCTCGAAGATGCACTTTACAGCAGAGATAAGGGGGTCGTGGTTGTTAATCTCTGATCTCTACAGACTACCGTGGAATTGAATATCAAACAATTATAGTGTTGCAGGTAGGTCCGCTATTCCCGAATGCAACTGTACAATTATGCTCATTACCCGGTCCGAGAGCTACAGGTAATTAGATTTCGAGCTGCGCCAGGAACTACGGCACACTGCAACTGCAGTGTGTACCTCCTTGGCAAACATATGCACCAAACAGATGCAATCAATGTCTCCAAACTTGAACCTCGCGCGTGCTAACAGCTTGTGCTTCTGGTACGAACATGTGCGGACTTGTTTTTGTTGCGTTTAGTCAGCTACGACACGTGACTGACATTTTACCGCCCTTGTGATGCAGCTGATGGTGACATTGATGTGTCATTTACACCAATCGTGGAGATTAATTGACGATACCAGATGGCTGCATACATGTACTGCAAATTTTGTTTTTGTTGCTACAAATCAAGCTAGACATTCATAATGGTAAGAGAAATTCTGTCATTTTTACTCTCTACATGACATTCTTTGAAGTGACTCTTCGGTACGGGGTAAAATTAGTTCCTGTCGGAACAGAGTGAATCGTCACTCAAAAACAAGCGGGTTTGGGCTGAATATGAGCCAGCCTTTGAACTTCCCGTTATTTATTTTGTGTCCAGCTATTTTGAATTCTGCAGATCTGACCTCAGATTCGTGATCAGCGGTTCAAAATACCCTCGACAACCGATTGTCATAAGATTTCGAATGATTCTAGTGTTTTTCCCAGCAAATTGGATCCGCAATTCGATCGGAATCCGCGCATTCGTTCTCAAAATATCGTGGGGACAAAATTTTTGTCACGCAAACATACAAACGCCCAGACGTGAAACTCAAAATAGCCGGAGGTAGTTTTCTGGACCTCAAAACGTGGAGATCCAGTGAAAACTCAACTATTTATTTTCGAGGTGATTACAATGACTTCGTTTATTCTCTGAAAACAGAGAAATGGGCAGAATAAAAAAAACGTACAGAGTATGAAGAAGCCTGCTTGCCCGCAGTTGTATTTCCAGGATGTGAAATAGCGTAATTAAAATAGTTGAATTCTTTCCCTAAACAAAACTCACTTGGTCCGGAATTATGATTCTTTGCCAAGAGACTGTAACATTCTTGGCACAACGTACTGCAGTTTTCCCCGATAGAATGCAAATCAAGTTTATTTGGCTTACTGTTACCGTTTTATGAGTCCCGTTATCACCGGGGCTTCGTCCTACCCCCTATGCTAAGAATAGAAACAAAATTGAATTCGGGAACCATGAAATAAAATAAAATAAAATCATATTCGATTCTGTATTTGATGAAAAAAAGTCCCTCTCGAAGAAACGAGAAAGTGGAAGAGCTACGCTTCTGGTAACTCGTTTTTGGGAGGCAAATGTGTGTCCGGTATTCCGCGGAAGGTCCTCGGTAACCGTCGATAAGTTTCCAGACCCCCACGCTCAAGGGACACCGTGCAAGTACGCCAAAGAGCTTTCGCGGTTGAGATTGAACCGGTTTCCACCTGTGTCACTTGCCGCGAGTGCCAGAAGAATATCGATGATTGGAGTTCCGGCGCTTCTTCAAGTTGGCTCAACTGATTTCGGTACCAGACTGCCGAGATTCACTTCGGCAGCTTATTGCGAATTACGCTCGCCGTCCACGTAACAGCGGAGGCGGAGGTGATAAAACTAGTTGGAAATTTTCACAATTGAAGAAGATAAAGTATGACCGCAGTTTCATGACGTACACGTAATCGATTACCAGCTACCGGATTCGGAAGAACATTCGTTTTGCCAATTATTTATTTTCGCGTATTACGTAAAGTATGAAGCCGCGAGTGTTGTATTCGATGTAAAAGTTTGTTTTTTCCGTTTAGCTGGTACAAAGCCCCGAATTCCAATACACGTACCTAAGAAAAGTTAGGTAAAACGAGGATGCCGGGTGAAATGGAGATCCGTTGATTTTTGCTATTGGCAATATGCAATATATTCAACGACTTTACAGGGTTGATCTAGATGAAAACCTTCACATTTAAAATAAAAAAATTACGAAACGCTCCCGCTCGGTGTGATAAGTTGAGGTGATTTGAGTACCTGAAATACCAAGTGAACGCAGATTGTGAAAATGATTAAAACGGGAAGCTCCGGTGAATAACTTGCATTTTCTTTTTCCCATTTGAAACCGATAGAACATGCAATCGAAGGCATTTGGTGCTATTTGTGAACCCACGAGGCATGTTTGGGTATTGATGACGACAATAATGATGAAAATTTCAATTATCGGATGAATAATTGTAATTAGCGTTTCTTTAACCCTGAATCAATCTTTATTTCAATAAAACATTTATTCAAACCATAGATTTTCCCTCTAAAACTAAGATCCATTCACCGTATTGATTTTTGCCCATGGTCCCCGTTTTAACAGCACTTTTTTATCTAGCTAAAGTATTGAATTCTTCTGAAAGGTTCAAAGTAACAAATTTTCGTCATAACACTAGCTACATAGTTGTTCACCTAGATGGTGAATCCGAGTGGATGATTTTCCATTGATTATGAAAAGTGGTTTATCTGGTCTCAAACACTAACGTCCCCATGTTACCCGATCTTCCCCTATTTTTGTTTTATAACGTAAAGAATGCGTGTGAGGCACGTGCTGAAAAATGTATAGTTGAAAAATTGGGTAGTATCAAGAATCCGGCAACCCCTCAGGGTTCCGTGGCGATAAGGATAAATCCCCGGACCCATATTCCTTCTCCGTATTATTATGTTACCTACCCGAGCCCTTATGGACCCGATGTATCATGGCGATATGTTTGTATGAAAAATAAGTTAGACTCTGTTCCTCAGTCGTTAATTTTCACTCCATTTTCGGATGCAGCAGCTCGCGAAGGAATGAAACACGCGATAACGAAACGAATTCCGACACTGAGATCGATCCTTCATTTCTGACAGAGCCTTGAACCTAGGGAGGCCGCGGCGTCTTCATAAACACTTCATTACTTCATTTTTTGTCTCAACTTTTCTTCATTTATGGCGAGTGCCTAATCTCAATTGACTGAAGCAATGCCTCGAGGGAACTGTATCATTGTAATTCCCCCTCACATTCTGTTCGCAACATGTTATAACGAATTCCCTACTCCCGACATCTCGCTGCGACATAAAATCTGTTCACCTTGTTCGTGATACGGGTAAGGGTCGGAGGTTTGCGCAGGCTATTTGCTTGTATGGATTTGAAGTTAGGTCAAGCGGATGATTAACCGCATCTAACAAGGGCCATTCGTCTTATATTTTCGACCGCTATTTCCGGCGAACAAACTGTATGCGTTATATACCTACCTGTCCGTTTCACTTTGCTCTTGACCCGCTAGCCGCTCCTCGTTTTTTGTCGATCCTAATCCGTTGTTATGCGGCTTATTTCGGCTCGTCGATCAGTCCGAAGGTCTGAGACTTTCGACAGTTTCTTGGTAGAACAAAAATGTCCGAATATGTGTACGGAGGGGTTTCTAATCAACGGAATTCGCTCGGGCATCATTAGCCCGATGCTTTTCCACCGTGGTTGACACCGAGGGTCCGGAATCTTCCGAATGTTCGGAATCTGGGACGTGGGTGAGTTCGCTGAATTCATTAGATTTTCACATTCCAATCAAACAGAATTGTCATTTCAATTTCGTTTCATTTGGAGCAACGGAAATTACTCAAGTATTGACCAACCCTGCTTCGTTTTATACCATTTCAGATTTCACAGGAACAACATCGCGACCAATTATGTATTCCACTGGAAAACGGTTTCTGTGGTCAGCTGGTCAATTGGAACTTCATGAAACAATTGAGCATCGTTCTTTTTCTTGACTCATGCTGAACCGAGCCGCGTAGCGAGCCTCTCACATAATATAATACGTTCATTTTCATCCCCTTGGAAAAAATCATAGTCTAGTATGAAGAGTAGAGTGCTGATGAAACAGCTGATGCATGGATTCACTCTGAAAAGCTGAATCGAGCACTTCACTCTCGAGATCAGTGGCAAAATGTGAGATGGAAATCAAGCACCTGGATATAGAACAGTGAACATGCACCAAAGTGGCTGCAGGGTAGAAGAAGAGACCAGAAGCTCGCAGATCGAATTCTATGAGCAGTTCTAATTGCCTCTATTCTTTTCGAGAAGTAGATGAAACTGCGCAGATCTATGATATCCGTTTATTCGAGTAAAAAACATGATCTTATTTTCCTGTCTCATCCTATAAACCAGGATGAAACGATGGAAGGGTGGTAACTGTGGTTCCATTTCGAAACACACTCCAACCAAACAGTATAGAATAACTTTGAAATCGTCTGATTGAGTCAGATCCTCAACACAAACGAATCAAGTTATCGAAAACAAATAAACTGGGGTAGTATTGTGAGATGGAGGAATATTGAGGAGACAAGAATTATCTGCGCTACACATTTGTATGTGTACGAATTTATTTATTCACGAGGTAAGTGGTTCCTGGTGGTGCTTACATACTCTGTGGTAAAAGGTATAATTAAATAACTGAAGCAGGGTTCGATTCCTCGCCATACACGTGTCCGAGTTCAGCCTCTGGAGAACCGTCGAGGAGATTAACCACCCCAACCGTTTCGACCACCTAAAGGCAAGAGTATATAAGTTGAATGAATACAACTTTCGTTGATAACACAAAAATTAGTACATTGTGGTGAAAAGAAACTTGAATAAAAATCTGAAAATAATTATCCTCGATCAGATCAACACGGGTCTTGAGCCGCGTGTGACGTAAATGCGATTTTAATTAGATCAAAATTACCATTTGGAGGCGGCGGCGGCGGCTGCGGTAACGCTGTAGTTGTTGTTGTAGTAGTGGTGGTGGTAGTACCGTTGAATGACGGTCCAGGCATCATTCCACCACCACCGTTGTTTTGACCCCATGGTGGCGGACCGCCTCCCCCTCCACCCCCGCCTTGTGGTGGCGGCGGTGGTCCTCCAGGAGGACCTCCACCCCATGAATGAGCCATCTGGAAGAGAGCAATTAAGAGAGTTCATAGGGCGAGTGTAGATAAAATTAGTCCTGGCTAAATTTCGAGAATTTTAGTATCATTGATAACCTAGTTATCTGGACGGGGATAACAGACAATAATGTGATTAGTTTGACAATAATTACCGTAAGAGCAACGAGGACCGCGATGATCGCAGAGAAGAATATCGCCTTCATGACTGCAAGCGAAGGTGTTCGGTCTGTGAATTTGTTGGCACTTTTATAGCTGCAATACGGGGTCTTCCGGAAACAGTAAAATCCGCAATATGTTTTTTGCGGTACTAATTATAATAATTTCGAACTGTACATTTTCGCTAAAATTATTTCCCAGAAAGACTCTCAAAGTGTTTGAAGTGAGCACAGTCAAATGATATCCAATTGTTCCATTGTTGAATCGTGGTATCATCATCCTGTCGATGTGTGAACGGAAAAACACACTTCCGGTGACAAAAAATTCAGAAATTCATCCGGTCATCAGTTCATTCTCGATTTCTGTCCACGTGAGACAGCAATATCACCTATTCCATTGGCTTTCACAACATTTGACCAGCCGTGACACCCATTGTCAGAAGGCTATAATTAAGTACTGCAAAAGGCAAAGAGAGTTTTCCGCGCTCGCTGAGAAATTTATCCCCGCAATAAACGACCTTTCACAGAGATAAATCAGCCTCTTAATCGGGTCTTGCCCTCACCCGGGGCACGGATCCTTCACGCGACGTGTACAAGCCGGAGGACCTTCCCCAGGAACAACATAGTTCGAAAATCCACTAAACCGAGGCGAGTTGACTAACTTGGTTCCACGCTCGTTGGACGCTCCGGTGTAGCGTCGGGGCGAATGACGTCACATCCTGCGGATACAACGCGCCATGTTAGCTGCACCCGTGGGTACATGTCGCTGGAGCTTTTCGGCCGTTCTCATCCCACAGGATTAGCAGGGAAATATTCGTTTTCGAATTGTTGTTCGCCAATTTTTTGGAAGTCGGAACAAAAATCGGAGTGGATAGCCCCTCGTCGTGAGGCTTCGTACACGTGCAGATATCGATTGAACGGTATGAAAAAAGATAAAAAATATGCTTGATGCGATCCAGTCTGAGTCGTTATTGGGTCGGACATTTTCTTTGTGTCTTCTGTATCCGAGGTATCGATATTTCTGATCACGTTTAAGGGTGTATCCTATAGATAACGAGTTTTAGGAGTTATCGGATGACCCGAGCCGTTGTCTGGCTGTAGGAAGGATGCGCTAGGGCGTATCTAACGAATTAATTAACCGTTCCACTTTGTTAAAGTTCCTCGATAAACTGATCCTTACCTCGTCTTCTTGGGAGGAGGCCAACTCGGGTTCGTTTTCTTCCAGTTTGGTCAACAGTTTGTCCTGTAACACACGAAGAAGATGGATATAAGTTATCGAAGAAGCTTTATTCAGGGAACAGTAGTGGTTACACAGATCTCGTGCGACGGGAAATTGCTTAATAACTTTCTATGAAAGTTTTCCCCTCGCGTGTCATAAGCACACATACCGCGAAAAGAAAGAGGATGTACCCACGCATTAACCGTAAAACACGCGCATAACTTTCAACCACCAATGTACAGCTAATACTGTGTACATAACTAAAATCCATGTATTACGCCACAGGTTATTAACTCTACTTGAACAAAGCGACAGGCATTATCTGTATCAGGATTCATTCTGAGGTCTTTCGACACCGTTTATACGCAGGCTTTGTGCGATATAAAATTATAGTTGAAAAAAATAGCATGTCAAGTATTCCGTGACGTCATTGTTATCGCTTCATCATCTAATATAGATCGTATCTTTTGACGTGGTCGTGGGTCGTCCAAAGAGCGGTGCAACGATGTATGATCCGAGCACTAGATTACTCATCGTCGAGTACGCGTTCATACCTTCCCCCCCGTTAATTATGAAGCAGCGTAATCGTCGGTCGTTCATCGATATTTGCTCGGTGCCTTTACACGGTGGCGAGAATTTATTACCCCACAACAGCTGGTACTAAAATTCCCTAAGAATCATTTCAGAGTTCTATTATTGATGGAGATCGCGGTAGATCCTCGTTTATGGTATATGCGTATTTCAAACTTTATTTGGCGAAAAGATCGAGAAAACGGTGACGATATTTTTCAGCGACGGTGAGAAAAAAATATGGTTGCCAGCATCAGTTTTCTTTTACTGCGAAGACGCAGGTAACTAAGCGGACTCGAAATTGTTTATGGTACATGTAACCCATTGAAAATAGTAGTTGGAACTAAAATCAATGGTTAAGTAGTAAGGAGCACCATATAGCTAGTAATTAGTAACTGAAAATCAAGTTATTTGGTTGTTGCGACAAAAATTTGATTGTATTATACGTTCGTGGTATTACTAATCGCATAAAATTCACCTATTCTCGACGCTGATACGCATGTTTTTAGTTTAGAAAAAATTGTATCGTTTTCTATCCCTCGCTCACATCACTAATCACACGTCCTACCTAGTAGGCCAAACTATCCATTGGATTTTTCTCATTGATTCTCAGATTCACTTCGGCACCTCGCTGTAAATTCTCGGTTGTCCTGCTCTAGTGCAGAGCTATATAAAAATTGTTCTGATCAGAGGACAAGACTATAAGATATGTTTTATGTGCTGTTGGTGAGAACAACTAGACCCCACAGTACCTTAGCTTGAACTACATGTTAGTAGTTGTGTGATAATTATAGAAGGACTGTTGGCGCAATTTGAGGTTTTATTGAACTAATCAATATCCCAATATCGAAAGGATAGCTAGATTTTTTGGAACTCATGCATAATATAACTACAGGCATTTTTGTGATAACTCGAGGATAGTGCGTTTATAGTATGAGTTAACATTTTCGAATCATGAGGGAATCCTGATATTTGAGTAGTTCCGAATATTCGTTTTATTGATGGTAACGTCGGAGGACTATTGGTGCAACCATTGTGCCCATAGTACATATCAGTCAACACTGTAATATGGTGAGGATAACTCTAGATGTTTGGTACTGTTACAAGTATTAGCTTTGTTGGATTAACTGAACACGAATTTTAACAGGACTATATTGTTGTAGTAGTCTATTATTACTACAAAAATTATAGTTGTCATTACTAAACACATAGTTATTCCCTACCAACATATTTACGTATCATACAAAACCAAATCTGTTATCTTCTATCTCATTGGACAATTTTGACAATATACTCAGCTGACGCCTTTTTTCAAAATAACCTTCAGTGTGTCCATGGTAGTCATTGCTCTTGTCATGTCATCACACTTTGATCATATTCTATATAGATCTGAATCGCGGAGACCCCCTCAATCAAATTTCCCTTCGTTCGATGTTATCAATACGAACAAATTAAGCGACGGTATATGTTTTGGATGGACAATGGAAGTAATGTGAAAAATACAGACAATCGGTGTCACCGGCACGTATACTGACTTTATTGCAAAGGGTTCTCGCCGCGAGGTCAATTAATCGTGTAACCGATTCATATATCATTTTTTTATCGTTGATATAATCTTGTGGTTGGTGGTTCGTTCATTATAGTCTTTAAATCCAGGACACGACCTCACCGATGTTTTAAATCGCTTGGCTAAAAATAGAAGTCTTTGTGGCTAGACCGATGCGAATCGATAGGTCGCAGCTCTAATGGAGCTTCCCTATCAATGGGGTGTCTAATGACGAGCGCATAAGAGGTTGGAGTGCAAGTCGTTCATTGAGGGACGTAAAAATGTCGAGGAAAGCTCTGCGAGTTCCACAATTTTTCTTACGTCACAAATCCGTACATGGAGAATCATGGACAAACCGAACCGAACCGAACATTAGCGATAAATTGGGTCGATTCAAATATAGTTCGTAGGTCTAAGTAAACGCTCAGTATTCCATGAATCGTCTATTTTAGATTCCGCATATTATTATTTACATGCGACGAAGCACGCGACACGTTTTTCTTTCTATCATACGATATCAAAACGTTCGAGCTGCACGTGTGGTTCAAGGTTGTGGTTGCAAAACAATTTATGGATTTTTTTTTCTCATGCTTAAATATTTATGAATTTATACGCAACCCTTTCTAGTCGGTGCAGAATTCTTTTCCATGAGTCAGACTCACCCCACGGGGATGGAGTGCAGGTGCAGCTCATTTCTCGTTCAATTTGAGGCTAATTCTACATCCCCTATTCTGATGCTTTAGTCGACATACCGGCTTGGAATTCTCAGCCTTCTTAATTGCATTAGAATTTCATAGGGGATCCATCGAATAAAGGCTCGAGGATATCTATGACTACCCCATTATGGAATTTCTCCATTTATCAAGATTACCGAGCTCCGTTTCCTCCGACAGAAGATAACTGAAATGCGACCTTGCCCAATCGAAATCGACGTATGATTTTGGCAGGTTGCCAAAATCCAGCGCGTTTGTCGAAATCAGAAGACTCAGTTGAATCGAACCAACTGACAAAATTATATCCGTTGTCGCAAACTTTGTCACAAAATTCCAACAAAAACCATAAATCCTCGAGAATCGTACCCAAGACGTTACAGGGAATTGGCTAACCCTGAACCAGCTGTGGGCAAAACTTGGATTGTTGAATCCCATTGAGCTTCGATTCAGTACCATTTAAAAAGTTATATTGCTATAGAAAGACGTTCAAAATTTTTAAATGGCAAAAGTGATCGAGGTGCGTCTCTGGAGGAAAGTCTCCGTTTTCCACTTGGTTTTCATGAACGAGTTTTAATTGAGTCACTCCGGTGCTAGAAAAGACTCGGGCAGGTTCTTGTCCTCTTTGCACTACAGCGGTACAATATTGATCTTCGTACATGTATTATACATATACAGATATAGTTCCGCGCCGCGAGAAAGTGCTAACTTCATTTCTCTATAAAACGGTACTCGATTCGAAGTGTAGTCTGTCTGCCTTATCCCCGGAGCATAGTTCCGAATAAAATCACGATGCATTCCACTACAGAGCCCGCAACGGTGTTTCTGATTCGCACAATAAAAATCGGATCTTTGAAGGATATAATCAAAATTGACGAACGATTTTTCGGCATCTCTAAACCGATTGCAAAAGAAAAATTTCTATGCAGGTTACTTTAGATGTTGTGAAGCTTCTTTTGCATTCGTAAAATAATGATTTTGCGAACCTCTTGCATTTACACATAACAAATATTTTTACATATTTTCCCTGTCCCAGAAAGTCCACGAAAATATTTCTGTAAATTAGACCGATTCTCTTACCGGATAAACGTTAATTATCCCTACTTTCAACACGTAACAGCAAAATTAAAGTCAATTACAAAAATAATTGCATGTCAATTAGATCAAACTACACTAGGAAATCCGTCATTTTCGAGGGAATTCTATCTTATTCTAATATTTATGAAATCTTGTCAGAATTCAACACATTCAAACTGCAGTTGAATTCAACATGTTACAGGCAATTTACAATTTGAAAGTCTTGGACAGGAACGTGTTCTGTTAAAATTTCATTCCGATCTTGTCATTTTTGACAGGAAAAGCAATTAGAGAGCAAAAACGTCCACAGGAACACACATTTCTTCCAACTGCCTACATAAACTATTTTGAGCTGAAAATACGGAGACTGTGTAACAGCATTTCGTTAGTGAAAGTAATCATGTGTTATATATATTTTTTTTGTGGGAGAATGTGAATGCCAAGACATGTTTGACTGCGATAACGAGAAATGTACAGCAAGGTAAGAGCAAGAGTCAGTTCATTCCGAAGAAAGAGATATTTTTATTCAAATGAGATACATTGTCTCTCTCAAAGCGTGACCGTGGAAGTGCACCGCATGCTTCACGTACGCATTGTATCCAGATTGAATTAAGAAACCTGTAGTTTTTCCTGTGAGTTGTGAAATGCGCTCTTAATCAGCTTGCAAGATCAATACGGTAGGGTTTTTTTTCGCTCCCTGGGAGATCAGCGATTAAATCTCCCTTTCCATTCCACTCCTTTATCCCAAGACTCGCCTCTGACCAAGCAATGTCTAACTCCACGCTCATTCGTCGGTAACAATCCTCCAGCACGCGCGAAATTTTCACAAGTCATACCATTCGTCGTGTAAATCGGAACCCACACTCGCGTGTCTGATACCGATGAACCGATAACACCGTACAGTGTAATTCCGATCAGATCCCAACTGATTAATAATTTCCCGATAACGTAATCGCTTCAGTGCCTTTCCTGTGATTAACTACCAAATTGTTCTGGAAGAAAATGTCGACCTTGAGGAATTCAAATTCAACGAGTTCATTTGCGAATTTGTGTGTAAGAAGAAATTGAACCGATTATCAACAAGTGAGGTGAAATATTTCCGAGTGAAAGTGGAACCCTCTGTCCCGTGAAGATGAATAATACTGGATCGACGTGATCTAAGGGAATCTTACATTGTCCTCGTTCCGATAATAGATTCCGTTTGAATCGAGCAATTGATGAAGTTTCACCGCGTAATTTGTTTGACGAAACCTTCGATTGAAAGCAAAATACCGTAGGTTTGATTTTGTAGAATTTGCCAAAGAAATGATCCCGGTTTTCCTGCGCTCCGTCTTCTGCATCACCGTCACTTTTCGACTAGGTGAGTGGCCATTGAAGAGGGTTGGATGACCGTTGTGGAGATAATCAAGTGTTTTGCGTTCTAATAACAGCGTTCATTAGTCCCCATTACATAGAATACATTTTATTACGCCTGAACGATGCCCGCAGTATTTTACTGCGGTATAAAACTGGCCGCGTTGCGTCCACTTCTTACTTCGATACGTAATTTCTTCATAATTACTTTACGCTTCGGCCATTGTCCGTAGCTGAATCATTTGTTTCGGCATTACTTTCTCAGTTCACCTCGGATTATCAATATCAATTGTATTATTGAAGGTTTCTAGCCTCAGTCAGAGCCTTGCCATAGTAGGTATAAGTCGTACCAAAAAAGTGTAAAAAATGTTGCCTCTCTTTCTGGCGTCGTATTTTTGCAGGCTGTTAATCGTTTACAGAGGTCGGTCAACCCCGAATAACCACTTCCTCAATCTACTTTTATACGTTACATACATTTCGGTTTTTTTCTCTTTCCTTCCGTTACCCACTTCAAACGATTCTGAAGTGTGGCAAAAAAATAATTATTCATTCAAATAGTGTGAAACTCTCCGAAGTGAATTAGGAGCTTTCATGTTACACTGTGTAATCGTGCGCTCTAACCGGCAAGCAGCTATATTGTTCCGCTAATGAGGATTGCGAAATTCGATTGTGATACTGTTTAATGCGATTGTCACGACGAAGTGATTGTTTCGGCTGCCATATTGTCTGTTTGATCTGGATATATACAATTTCTAAACGTACAATTCGAAGATATTGTCAGTTAGGTTTGTCAGAAAAAAATCAGTAACATTTATTTCCACAAACTCAATACTTATTCAAATTAGTCTGCTGTATATTAGGATCATTCCATGTCGACTCGACCAATGATTTTCCCTCAGCATTTTTGATTCGCCTGACGATTTTCTACACGATTCATCGATCTGAAAAATTCTGTGGTCAGTTCCGAAATTTTTGGAAAATTTTCGTTACGTTGCAATGTGGCGTTTTGTTTGTTCAGAATGTTTAAAACGCTGGAAAAAAAATCGAAAAATAAATTGGCCCATCGTTCGCCGGGTGTGAAGGTGATCGGAATGGAAAATACGATTTTGGAGATTTTTTTTAGATTGACAAGAAAGGTCAATTTTAGATGGGGTGGAATAATCATAAAAAAAAAAAAAGAAAATCATTGGTCGAGTTGACATGGAATGCCCCATTTGTTCACTGGTCATTTGTCAGCTGATTGAGTTTCTTACCGAATATGAAGAAACTCGTGGCAAATCCAATTAATCTAGATCCTAGAATCTTGTTGGGCAATAAGTGTAATGCAGTGGGAGTTTATATCCTTGAGACTAGCAGGGCGTGAAATAACGTTTTCTCATTTCAAAAATTTGTCTTTATTGCCAAATTGGTTATTGGTTTTCCTTCGATGGCTGAAGATAAAGAATCGGCGTGGGAGTGATCAAGTCGTAACGTGGCCGTGGTCTATAATCAAAACGAAAGTGAAAACAGAAACCTTCGACGTCGCAGAGTAATCCTGTTCCGGTAGAGTTGTTTGATAGGATTGAATCAAAGCAATCTTCAAACAGACTCGGTGTAAAAAATAATCGAGATCTGGGGGTTCGTTTTTCACAAATTTTTTTTCTACATCAACTCAAACCACTGGCTGTTCATTTCTCACCGCATGTTTTAATCCATAAAATATCCCAAATTTCAATAGTTCTGGTTTTATTCATTCAATATTTTATCACGATCAAGTACATTTATTCTAATGAATATTTTCCTTCAATTGCAAGTAAATATTTACTAGAATCGGAAAAATATTATTCCATTGTAGTAAATATTGACTTGATAATGCACGAGTATCCAACCAACTTGAGACAATTTTTTTATACGTTGGTACAACAATCGTCGCTAATGTTTCCTTGGTAATTGAATGTAGGAAAAACCTTTAAAATCATCGAGACACCGTTCAATCTTCTTTTTTGCAAGATTCATTATTCTTCACGGTTCTGAAGATTTTTTAGCCGGGATTTTCCGGGCGACCCTTTAATGTTGATAATGAATCAATTTTTTTTTGTAATTCCACCGAATTTGAATGTTTCAATTCGGAGGATTCAACTGGAGTAAGTGACTGAAGTTGAAGTTATACACATTATGTTCGTCTGATATTCTCCTTGTTACTATTTCTATAAGTAGCAGACAATGTCAATTAGTTTTATTGCCTCAAACCAAAGATCTGTGATTTCGACAATAATTGTGTCTTACCTAACTTCGAGCTAAATATGATGAGAAAGTTTTTTGGGCTACCCTTCGAATTAACCACGTTTCGTTCTCCTGGCCTTATAACTCATGTGAAATTCATTAACGAAGCATGATGAGCTAATTAACGATATTGTTTTTTGACAATTTTTGAAAATTGACATCAGCCATTTAAGAAAAGGGTGAAACTATGTGAAACCATGTTGAACCTATTTTCCTGTGGATCCTAAACATAGGCATAGGAGTCTTCCACCCACTCGTTTGTACACAGATATACAAACGAATATCAAGACTTGCGTGGGATTTGCTTGTTTCAGGTAACAACCCGGCCCACATTTCACCATTTCCTACGGGCACTTGCACCTTGTGTTGTCCCATCCAGCTCGATCAAGACGTCGTGTATCAGCTATACACCAGGTGATCCAATAAGCTAAGACAACCGATATCAAGAGAGTGGCAATCGGCTAAGCAATCATACGAACCATAAAACCTCTAATTGCCAATCTGACAAGACAATATAAAAAAATGTCTGTGATATTCGTAGATTATAATTAGTCCACTTTTTGGCTTGGTCATGACGTGTCGTATATTTTTATTTATCAAAGGCAGAATCCAACGACCCCTAATATCCTGACAGTCAACGATACGACCGCTTTGAGGAGCAGCAGCTTCAACACGAACAATCCGACTATATTCTACATCCATGGCTACAGCGAAAGAGCGCCAGGACGCAGCGCTGCGCAGGTACGAGATGGTTAGTAAATTGAAAGCACTTCATTTCCCAGTGGAGCAAAACCATAGTTGGTTATATTCTTGCGCCAGAGTAAATCCTTCGAACGTCAAACGTCACGTATGAAAACTAGCGATAACATGGTGGCCACTATAAAGAATCAAGAAAAATCCCTGCATTTTCCTGACCAAATTATTTTTCCTGACTGAAAATCGGAAAGATTAATGGATATTCAAGTATCCAATAAATAATGCTCTGAGTCAATGGTGGAAGAAGACGATTCTTCAGAATACTTTTTTATTTATAACACCCCTCTTCATCCTCCCCAGAGGGTTAAAATTTAAAAAAATGCTCGAACTTCTTTTTAGATATTTGAATGAGCAACAGTTTGAGGCAAAGACGAAGTCGGTATCTCATCGGGAAGATATATAGAATAGAAGAAGATACAAGTTTAGCTACTATTTCCGGTGCGAGGTAGAAAAAAAATCGATGGGGATCTATTATTTTGTCTTTTTCCGTATCGCCATAAAATTTCTCGAGTTTTCCCTGACCATTTTTCAGATTTCCTGACTTTTCCATTACTTCCCAGACCATTTCTCGAATTTTCTGAGTTTTCCCTGATCACGGTGGCCTCCATGGATAAGCAATAGCAAATTGATTCACTCTGTCTAGTATCATAAAATATTTCACAATCAGACATTTGCCAATTTGTCCTAATCGTTCGCCATAGCGTATCTGAACCGCGGTGCGTACAACGTGGTCCTCGTAGACTGGGGCAAATTGTCGGCACTTCCGTGGTACATCACGGCCGTGAGGAACACCAGGCTGGTCGGTCCTCACGTCGGTGGTATGGTCAGATGGTTGGAGGCCCAGGGCGCGGTACCGATGTCCCGAGTCCACGTTATAGGTTTCAGTCTAGGTGCCGAGGTCGCTGGCTTCATGGGGAAGTCTCTCGCCCCTCAGCAGGTGAGAACTTCCGGTATCCGGATGTACTGTCCCCGGTTTACCGCACGTACGTCTGCCTCCGGTACGACGTAGGCTTCATTTATGTCTGGAATCGATGAGACACCATCGATCGTTCGTTCTTGAATCGCGTGTTTTCTTACCCCTCCATAACTCCATAATCAAACCCTGGGAGATCTTATTTACATTGTTACCGTGTTCCAATGAGTCGAGCGTGCCGCGTTCATTATCGCAAGTTTAATCTCGTCGCGTGTAGGAGGGTTAATTTTTGAAAATTAAGGTCGGAAGAATAACCGGACTGGACGCGGCCTTTCCTCTCTACATGAACACCGGCTCCGACGGACATTTGGCCGCGACCGACGCCAGGTTCGTCGACGTCGTCCACACGGACGGTGGGATCTTCGGGTTCCCAACGCCCCTCGGACACGCCGACTTCTATCCTAACGGCGGAAGACCAACGCAGCCGGGATGCAACGTCGAGGGGATCATCTACGACGGAATAACTCGTATCTTCAATCAGTACAGTGAGTTCTTCGATTTTGGAAATTCATTTTGGCCATCCTGCCTCCTCGTTTCTCTTCCCCGATTACGGAAGAGTCATAATTAACGTTCGTTCTTTACTTTCCCCCCACAGTCGCCTGCGGACACAATCGCGCCTGGCAATTCTACGTGGAGACTGTTTCCAATCCGAACGGATTTCCCGCGAGTCGATGTCCCCGTTGGAGACCGGAAATTCCTGGTAACTGTAGTTGGACTCCCGATGCTCTGATGGGTTTCGGCGCCGATCCACGAGCCCGGGGAAAATACTATCTGAGGACAAACGCCCAGCCCCCGTACGCCAGGAACACAACGGGTTACCCTATCAGAAGATGAGATCATCTTTCAGACAGGAAGAGAAGAAAGAAAAAAAAAAATGGATGAACCATCACGGAAAATACGTCTAGTCTGGGATTATAACCTGGCTCGGAGATTTATCTGATCACGGAAAGCCTCGCGGCAAGGTTCCACTCATTTCGTGATGAGCCAAAGGCTGTAATCCGAATTACGATCTGCCGGAGGCTGGTGTAGCTCTTTTTAGTGGCATTTGAATTAAACTTGAAACAATCGCCATTATTTTTTCACCTCATTTTCTGATGCTTGCAAGGAATTTAGAGGGTCTATCAGCAAAGTGCATTTCATAATTTCTTTTCACCAGAAGAAACGAGAAGATTAATTAAAGCTAGACTGGTTATTACACGTAACTATAGGAGTGCGTGCCTCACGCAGAGTAGATAAAGCGAAGTCACCCTATCTGCATGATATATTTCAGTCTTTATCTTCCCCTCGGTTGTATATAATTTCGGAATTGATGCAAGTTGTAATTGTTTGGTGGTTCGATGCATCGATTTCGACGAAGAGACGCGGGTCCAGTATCGTGGGATTATTGTAATGGATAAAATCCGAGATCGCGTTGATAATTATTTAGCCAAATTGCGCGAAACTGGGAGTATAATTTCGTGACTTTATTTCGTATCTTTAACTGCGTGATAAAATCACAGAGAATGTAAAAACGAAACGTTCATTTTCCGAGGCAGACTGCTGGTTCTTTATATCGATTGTCGCTTAATTTATCACCGCGCGAGGTTCCATGAACTAATCGAATGATATTTCACTCCGTTATCGAGTCGTTTTACATATTATGTCCAAACTAGTTTAACGGTTAACTAACACCCGAAAGTTATTGGACCGAACGAGTTTATCAGATGCTGTTCTATCAACTGTGCTCATACTACGCGGTTAGAAAGGTCATAAAAACGAAGAATAATATGTATAACCAACTGCGACGTCTCGTTAGTGATAATGAATAAACACTTGAATTTGTTCGAAGATTTCAGAACTCGTGTTTCAGACTTTTTTTTCCACTGAATGGAAGAGTGAAAACTTTTGTAAGCTCGGTGCTTACGCCGTTGAGGATTCTTCCACCTCAGTTTTTCAAGTGGAATACCTCGCTTTTGGTTTTTCGAGTTTTTTGCAAGTTTAAAAATAAACCGTACCCACGCGTGGGTACGTTACGTCATCTATTCTGTTGCTCTTGCGTCGAGAGGTGCTTTCAAGTGCTTTCCAAGTATGTTCACATTGAAAAAAATGTGGCTTATAAATTCCTGAGGCGTGTAAAGAGTCGCTAAGTTTGTTCGAGGATGTTTTCACCGGTCTATGCAGTCATGCACGTTATCGTAAAGCAAAAGATTCAACATGGCAGAAAATTTCACAGATATCGAATAATTCTGCGATCCGTGACATCGCATCGTATCCAGACAGTCGAGTCTTGAAATAATCGTGAATCGAATCAGCGATAGCCGATAGCCGACTCGGTGGAATATAGAATCTACGAAGTCATACAACTTCGAAGCACGTGTATCAAATCGCAGAAACGTTTGCTCCCCCATACATTCTGCTGTATGGACAGAAAAGGCGAATACCCCGAGTAAACTCGTTGCAGAACGAACGAGGAACGTCTAATCTTCGATTCGACAGAAGTACGTATATCCTGTGAGTCGCATCTCTACCCAGGAACTAATTATCTGTGTGATAGACTACTAATCGATTCGGAGCAAATTATAGTCCACCAGGGAGGGAATTCTCCGTGTCAGGAATGAGATGCATTTCTCCGGAACTCCCCGCAGTCTCGGTGGCATCGCTATCCGATCACAGCGCTAGACATTCTAGATGGAATCTATCCAGTCCCAGACGCTCCATGATGCATTACCGAGAAAGTCTAGTTCTGGTTGACGTCGGTGCTTTCTCCAGTCCATGATCATCGACGTTGTGTGCGTAACTATCCATGCGATAATGTAACGATAATTATCATAGATCACATGGAAGACTCTGAAGCCCGAGGGGCGCCTGTGAGCCCACGCTCGAAGACGACCTTTCGAGTAATTGATCGTCGAGGTCTCCCAATGTCCTTAGGGTACCCGTGACATTAATTCAAATAGGGCAACGACGAGTGTGCGTGTGTGTGTGTGTGTGATCATCATAAGGAAAAAGGTGAAAGGTAGTAATCTAGATGAACCAGATCTGCGGCTCTGCGAATTGATTCGCATAATTCAGCCTAAGTAAAACAAGTCGAGTGCGTGCATGGCCGACGTGGTGGCCAGACGTCTGATTGTGAGTCATCGGCGCCAAAATTTCACCCCTAGGTATAATACCTTATATACCTGACAATGCGATCTAATTTTCTGCGAAAATTATCAGGACAAAAAGCGGGTTTTGTATTTTTCATTTGCGAATCTGGAAAGGTTACAGACGGAAATTGGGCTCAATCGACGCGGTTTCGCCAAACTTAGAACTGATTAGATTTCGGCTTTGATCGGTTCAGTACTTTTCGAATTATTCAAATAACAAAATTATAAAAAATACGGCAAAAATGAGGACATCTTGAGAACGGATCAACAGATTTAAATGAAATTTGGTACCATGCGGTTTTTTGAATCTTTGATCACGAATCTGAACTCAGATTTGCGAAATTCTAAATAGTGGATCCAATTTCCTGGGAATAACGCTTAAAACCTTCGATGTCTCATGAGAATTGGTACTCGAGACTTTTTTGAACCGTTGATGAAGAATCTGAGGTCAGATTTACAAAATTCAAAATAGCTGGAAACAGAATAAATATATAGTCAGCCCAAACCCGCTTGTTTGTAATGACACTATTACGTATTCGCGTCGCTAATGATAACGACGTCTATTTGAGGTATAAGGTGGCCGATGACGTCACGTTATTATTTTTCCCCATCCCATTCCATACCGTCGAGTAACGTCGCGGTGTCGTTCGCCCCACGTGGCTTCCGCTCTTCGCTCTTGGCCCGAGGCTCACGCCTCATTAACACGTCTGTAAATGACGCGGTTCTCCGTCACGTCTGACGCTGTTTTTTTTTTCTTCCTACGTACACATATATTTTTATCTCCCGAGTTAAGCTTTCAAGATTAAAGCTCTTGACAGAATATTGTTGTTAATCGACGAGCAAACGACCTCATAACGCAGAGCATTAACTTCACTGCACAACTGGCCAAATATTTGTGCATGTATATAGACGTTAAAACGCGTCGACGTAGACACACTCTTCGGGGTTTATTTCATTCCAGAATTTAAAGTACATGGATGCAAAAATTGCTGCAGTTGGTTTATTGCCACTTTCTATACACTCTACACTCGATTTGATACAAGCATCGTTCGTGTTCAACGGGGTGTTAAAATGTCTCTCATGTCACGACGTGCGTTGTCAGACTAACTATATATGTGCCGAATCACATACAACACGATCTCACAGACACCCTGTAATTGCTATCAGACTTGTGATTATTGTTCGCTCGACTATCAATCATCGAATCCGACTGCAGTCATCGAGCTGTCGTAATCCGAATTTATCGAATATCTGACAGACTGTTACCCTCACGGTGGACGAGTGGCGATGAAAAATACTCCGAGACCGCGCGTAACGATTTTTTTCTCTAAAGCCCAGCACACCACCCCCTGTACTACGAGACCGCGCGAATCTACCGATGAAATTCCCGATATGATAGCGTCTGTGGACGGGTAATTGCGCCATTGTTACTACCCCATTCTCCGAACAGGCCCTAGACCATTGTCATCCGTTTCGATCCTCCCGACAGTATACATTCACCGCAACAATGCGTAGAGCAATGATACCTTCTGGTGTCGCTTCATTGTTCGTATATTTAGAGGCGAAGACGATTAAAATTTATTTTCTTCTGCTAGGATGTTTCGTGCGAGAATTATCAATTTCTATTCCGGTGATGGCATGCTCGGAAAATAAAACGTTCGATAACGTCGTTTGGTAGACGTTCTGAAGAAACATGTTGTGCAGCCTAAGGCGGGAAAACTAGATTTGAACCTCGACGAATTTCCGTACGTAGCCCAAAGTGAATTATCAAAAATCTGCAACGATTGATTGTTCGGGGCAGTAAACTGCGCGTGCACAAAAAATTTCAGACGATGATATTAAAAATTGTAGAAATTATTCAACTTTGAAATCTTGATATTGAAGACGAAACTAGTAATTTATGTGGCACGATCGACTTTTTGATTCATTTGCCTGCTGAACTTATAGCCTCGAGTTTTGAGGCTTGATGAATTTGGCGAATTTAGCAAATAATTATATATAAAAATCTGACACGATTGATAGTTCAAGATGGCGAACCGAGTGTGAAGCCCAAATTTGATCAAAAAAAAAAAATTATAAAAATCGTGAAAATCATTTTACTTTACAGCTGGAAATATAAAAATCAATAACTCCTACAGTTTTCAATATTTGTCAATGAAATTTCGTGTTTAGGTACACCAAGTGTACAAAAACACATTGAGAAAAAAATCGACAACTTTTTGTGATCAATACTTTTTGAAGTCCATAGGTGTGAAATACATAGAAACGTTGCGCATTATCGTAAAGGTTAAATGAGCAAAAGCACGGACTTGCAGGACGAAGAAGCACAATGGGGTACGCCTTTATGGAGCTATCAAGCCTTCGCGACATTAAATAGCTCACGATCAGAGGCGTGAATAATATCACGAGGGGTCAATTGTTCGGTGGAAACGAGAGAATTCGATGAATGGAAAACCCCTAGATCGAGTAGATCTACATAATGGAATGAGAGAATTGATCTTATGAGTAATAGACCCTCGCGACACACTCAAAAACTTTCACGAACCATTCAGACTGAGAGATATTTCAGAATAGAGGACAGCTACGTATTTGTTGTCTAATCCTCAACCTTTTCTTTCACACTTTATTCCCCAAAAAAAATGTCAACGATGGCGAGAGAAAAACTGTTGAAAATTGCTGAGCTTCGCTCTTTGAAAGTTTTCGCACGTAGTGTTGCGAGGATTCGTGAGGTTGAATGGCGTATTGGCGTCGAGTTAGGAACTGGAACGGAGTGAGTAAAAATGGTAGAAAATCGGTAGTACCCTCGGATTCTTTTGAAATATTTTGTGCGAGAGCTTGAGGAGGCGAGGCGATTTTCAAAAGAGACGAATACGAATAGTAGTCTACTCGCGAGCGATGGCGTCGTGATTTTTCAGCTTCGCCGGTACCCCGTATACGAGGCAGAAACACCGAGAGATTGTAACCAGCTGAGAAATGAAAAATCTACTGCAGGCAGTTAAAAGAAAATGGCGGATGAGTAGCGAGGTACGAAACGAGGTAAAAAGCCTCCTTACTACCCTTCATAAACAAAAGACGATCGTGAAAAGTTTACTCGCCATGTTTTCTTTCATAGAAGTCTCCGACTCTAGGTAAGTATGACGAATAACAAAAAAGCGCGCTGGAAGAATGGTCAAAGCCCAATTCCTTCAGCGAAAAATTTGGCAGAGAAGAGAGAAAAGGGAATTTCCTTTGTTCGTCTAGTCTATTCTCCAGGGGACTTCTTGTTCTAGAGAAGTCTGACAAATGTTTGTAGCTTCGAAAAAAGCACTAACTCCAGCTGTAATCTTAAAGAAGGATTTCGCAGGATTGTTGGCAAGTAACAAAAGGGGCTGTTTTACTCTCCACTATCCAATGGTCTCGACCCCTAGGAGACTGTGTCTCGCTGATAACTCCTCCTAAGATAGATCCTGAATCATGAAAGCTGTCTTAAAGGCCGATACTTTGTCAGACAAGCCTCGCCACCCTAAGATCACCACTGATATAAGATATATTCTAACAGATTTCGATCTAGATGCGAGAAGTTAGAGATCGAAAACCAGATAATGGTTTAATGGATGGAGAAAAGCGCCGATTTAAACAAAATTTGTTCACGTCACGAATGTATTATTCAGAAAATAACGTCCGTGAAAATGGAAAAAACTACAATTCGCAAAGTGCTGCAAGTGCTTTTATACGTATTGAAGAGTAATAGTTCACAAGTGCAGACTTCTAATGGATAAAGGTTCGGTCGTAGAGAAAGAGAGTTGAAATGAGTTCGTGTTTTATTCGAGCATAAATTTAGGTGCTAATTTCCTGATTGATTCGCGTTAGAGGCACGCGATCCCGTTCGATATGTGCAAAAGCAGTTTTCGAATAAAATATTGAATGCTAATTAACGGGGTACAATTCACACGTTTGCTTTTTCATCCTTCCTTCTCGGAAATGTCTACAATCACTACCTCGATACACCCCCGAATTCATGGTGAGGTAAGGTCAGTGGCCAGACCATGGCAAATTTATTATTTATCGCAGTTCAAGAACCTTTCGACTACCCCTGGTTCGATTAACCCTTCCAACAGTGACAAGCAGGCTGTGGCACGATGCAATTGAATTGTGTAAAAGCCGGACCATGAATAATAATTACAACGAAAGTAATAAAAATGTAGATCATATACGTACGACGGAACGGCTTCAAATCGATTCAACTCGTCATGTCATGAGGGGAAAATAAAAACCTCTCATCGTATCCGTCACAAATGACTGTAGTTTTTTTTCGGAATGTGTTTCTGTACACCTTGCAGATCCAACAAATTTCTGCCTCAAATAATCAGCATTGTTGGAATCGCGATTTTTTTTCACAAGATTTTGTTGTGAAGCTAAATATTTTTGGATAAAATTTTGAGAGCATACTCATTTTATTGTCTAGAAAATTGATAAGATACGAAAAAATGAATGAGAAAACGAGACTACTTCTATAATGAAGGCCAACATCTTATCTCAACGATCTCTGGATGTATCATATCAATTTTTTTTTCCGCTGAGTTAAATACCTATCGACAAAGAAAAACAATGTCAGTTCGATATCAGTTTGCTAATCATTTGGCAGACATCGTAAGTTTTTTGTATCCGATTTGCTCTCACCTCGTCTGACACATTTGCTATTGTCTGGCTGTCGGAAATTTGATACGTGATATTTTTTGCCACTCAAAGTGGCGTCGCGTAGACGAGAAGTCGGACAGTTTGACCCCTGCGGTTATAACTTGATTCAAACCTTTTGAACTAAAGTGTGGAAATGAGATGAAAAGAAACTCGCGGATTAAATCCACGAAATCGCCTCTCGGCCCTTTTCGCGATATTTTTATGCCAACTTCTCTCTAATCCAATTACCGTCTCCGGAAGTGGGAGAGTTTTCAGTTTCGTTTCTATCAACGTATACTTATTTATAAGTTTCCCACGTAACAAGCAAAGCGAGTTATTATGATCGAAGTTTGTTTAGCACGGGAAAAACTTCGGCTCTTAATAAACTGTAACTAAGCATCTAGGTGTTGCATGAGGCAAAAATAATTTCTAAAAGTCTTGTATCTTCAAGCTTGGTTCGACCTCGGGCGTCAATTTGACGAGAAAACTTTCTGTCTATACATTGTTAAGTTTGAGGGTTGTTTTTACTCCCCACACATACTCGCGGTGAACGTTACTCCGATCGATACTCAGGATCAGATTTTGAGGGGCAAAGCGATCAGAGAAGTATTAGTTGCGGATAGCTGCCGATTTTATTGACCCGTAATCACCACACCTATGTATAGTCTGTCATAATAGTCACGCCGGGTAAATTTGACCCGAGCCAACTTTGAGCGATTACTGAAGCAAGACGACACGATATATTTCAGTAAAAAAATTCAGAGGCGTGATTTGAACATTGACAAATATTCTCTTATCGATGAAAGTGTGAATCTTTGGGTTTCAAGTACTAAAGAAAATTCCTGAATAAAATTGTTCGGAAAACACGGGTTTCTACTGAAAAGTTCATAACTTTCTCAATTTTCGATATTTTTGCGCAAAAATTAAGAATGATATACTCTTGAGTTATAGTACTTTTAGAAAAAAAAATGTTTGGCACGGCATCTTTCAAAATGTATATTTTTTTCGAAGGTTGAACTTGACGATTCGGGGCTTATTATTCTTATAACTCATATTATTCGATTGAAAACTTAATCCGGGTCAACTGGACCCAGGGTGATTATTACGGGTTAAGAAAACGGCGGAAAAAAACGATTTGAACCTCACGGATTGCCTACATCCGACGAAAAGCATGAAATAAAAAAAAAATGACGTATAGTAGATTGTTTGGGATGGTAAACCGAGTACCTAAGCCAAACTTCAGCAAAAAATATTCAGAATCTTAGAAGTTATGCAGCTTTACACCAACAACAATTAAGAAATTAGTAAATTTTACAATTTTAAATATCATTATAGTTGTAATTTTGTGTCTACACTCATGGTGTACAAAAAATCGACAATTATTCGGGACCATAATGATTCTCATAGTCTATACGTACTAGCAATAAGAATAGTAATTCCATGAACCTTTCTTCTATACCGATGATTTGGCCATAAAAAGCGTTGTTAACATTAATCAGTTGCAGTAACTCCGTAGGTCGACACGCGAAAGCTCGACCACTTGGAGACCGGCCGTGTTTTTCATTCCCAACCTTCGCAGTGGCCAAGGATCGACACCTTGACACTGCACGAGAGATACCATCGCTAAACGCGAACTTAGCGTGAACTTTATCTCCACTTTGGACGCAAGCTCGGCATGGTAACGCTTGAAATGTAACGTGCGTGGTTGCTGACTGGAATATTTTTACCGTTTACTATTCGCGTGATGTTCTAGCTCTAGCATATTCGCGTTTCAACCATTACTGTATGTATACGACGTCGATCATTGCGCGACGCTCGGTACAAACATCGTGTGGACAGGTGGACCGTGGCCGGACTTTGGCCCAGACATGGTATACGTTGCTCAAGGACTGTTGGGTGGTCGTTAATACCCGCCGAGTTGTTAATGCAGCCCTAGACCCGCTGACCTTAAAGATCTGCGAGATTGATAAATATTGGAAAACTTTAATCACAAATTCTCGTGCGTTCTCTCATTAGGATATAACTCTTATCCTCATCTTCCGGATACGGTGTGGGCACAACCGTATTGTAGACTATATCTCAGGATAATCCATCCCGTAATTGCCCCACGGAGATTCTCGTACCTCTGCGAAATCCTGAATTATAAATTTCAACTTTTCGCTATAAAGTTACGTGTTCTTGCTAAAAGTGGAAATCGCAAACTTGCCAGACGACCGACTAGACTCTGCATCGGCTACTGCTGTTTGTCTATCCATATCGCATTCGTGAATAGTTTCAAAAGATTTCCACAGGATTATTCTATACGAGGCCTGTGTGCTGATTCTAGTCCGTTAATCTAATTCTGCAGTGTTTCAAAGGTCGAGATTTAACAACGAGGCTAACACCGGAGTGGTAATGGTGTCGATTCGCGAACAGAAGCTCGGGGACCAGAACTGACCACCCTGTACCCGAGTTTATACACGAGAGAATTTGGGTACTGCAGAGCGAGAGGTAGAAGTCGGTCGAATCGATACATATTCCCTATCCGAGGGAACCGCAGCCCCTTCCTGCTGCCCTTGTATCGTATAATATAGCGGAAATATGCCGAACCGCGTGCTCCTATTTTGTGGGTGCTTTCATAAGTAGTTAGCCGAAAGAATGACCGGCCATAATGCTTCCGTTGCTGCTTTTTAAAAAATTCTAATCATCATTTGAATATTCATGCAACCGTATTCAGTGACTTCAATA
The DNA here is from genome assembly GCA_018420115.1 of Euura saliciscinereae. Classification (NCBI taxonomy): domain Eukaryota; kingdom Metazoa; phylum Arthropoda; class Insecta; order Hymenoptera; family Tenthredinidae; genus Euura; species Euura saliciscinereae. The sequence goes on along the minus strand of JAFFZH010013919.1, from coordinate 55,806 downwards.
TCATACGGGAATCAGGACAAGTCTGATGAACCTATCCCCATGTTTCTCTACAATAATAATAATAATAATAATGATAATGATAATATAAAAGTCACGGTACTGAATCACTGCGAATTGAAATACCGCCTGATTACACCTCATCGCATCAAAGTCTCTCGTCTGATCACAGACACATACCTAACGAACTGATTTTTCTTTTCAATTGGCACAGATACGTGGGTAGAAAAAAAAAACTAGGATCATCCGACAAGCTGATGGTACGAGCAAAGAATTTGTTGCCACTTAAATACAGTATGTTTTTCAATTTATGCTACGACGTCACTATTCACTTACATTTTGCTTTCAGTGTAGGATTAGTTTGGTCATGCAAATATGGCGTTGAAATTGTGAATGATTACGTCACAGCCAATCAGAAATTGAAGAAGTCAGATATTGTTTCGATGCTGCAAGCTATTTTCCACTTTTTTTTTGGCAAGTCCAATTGGATAATCTGAAGCTATGGTTCTCTCGAAAACATGATTAAAAGAGATTGGAAGGTTGGAGATAAATGGTTGTTCAAAAGGGTGGATAAACGTCGTTTGCAGAGTGAGAGAGAAGGCAAGAGGATATTACCGAGGGTGTGTTTTCGTGTGTTTAAACAAAACCAGATAACAATATTTGTGCTTTCTCGCGGTATTAGCGGATTTCAGAGATAAATTTCATCAAGTTTGTATCTCCACCCGGACACTGGTGGTTCTACCGCGCCGCATTTATACCCTGTGTGTGTTTACCCACGTACTGTGAGACCAGGAACGTGTGAAAAGTTCACAGACTCTCTCGCTCCTCCCTGGGGGTCCTTTTCAAATATTCCACCATTCCGGTTGGATAATTATCAAGATTCCAAAAACCCATCACCAGCTGTTAGCTCCTACCGTTAACGGAATGTTAAAACTTTACGATAATGTTCCTCGTAAATGGCGAAATACTCACGATTTTATGGTGCAGATGCTGCAGCTCCCTCTCCGTTACTCTTCGCCTCGAAAGCTCTCGCTGCTCTCGCCTGTACTGACTGTACTTGTAGAACAAGTACATCCCGGGCAGGGCGAGGACCACCAGAGGCTTCATTAGTCCACCACGTCCCCCGTTGCCTCCGGCAGCCCCGGCCTCGGGGGCCTCGAGGTCCTCCGGTGGTTCGTCCGAGTCCTCCTGGTGTCCGGCGGCGCCGTCGACCGGGACCTCGACGCCGGCCGCCTCCGCCGGCATTTTTACTATACTTGACGTTTCCCTAAAAATAACCAACGAAAGAAGCTTTGAGAGGGACGCACTTCACTGTGACAATACCCCCCGGAGACTTTCGAGAGCTCGTGTCTTTTCCGCCGCAAAGTTTAGCGGCGTTCTTTGAGTGAAAGAAAAATCATTCAGGGTCGAGGGAAGTTCAACCATCGCTAATTAATTGGCGAGGTCGAACCGCGACGATTTATCGGGTGTTTCGCCTCGCGTTATTGGAATTGTCTCTCGACTGCACCCGGGCGATTCATTGTTGGAGGATTTATTGTTCGCTACGACAATGACGCGGATGGATAATTGAAGATGCGTGTCTGCCGTTGGGTAATTCGAGAATTTGCTGCCTTTTGCGTTATCGATAATGGACAACTCGATCCAGACGTATTCCCGGCGGTCGTAAATAAACGATTTTAACTTTCACCTGCGATTTAACGTTAAACTAATCTTCTTCCACGAAATTAAACCGTCACCACATTCACCCCGATGCAGTAGATCATGAGCGAAATCCTGTGTGGGAGAGCGACGAATTCACCATCCCTCAGCTCCTATATTCTCCAATTCTAGAATATTAAATTCCTCTGGGCGAACCACGGTGACAATATCCTCGACAAAATTTATGCTCTGTGAGCTGAAACTGTAACTCTGCCAAAGTGGACCATAAAGATCGAAGAGGAAGCGGGGAGAACCTAGAGGACATTTTGTTCGAAACTTGGATCTCAATGCCTTTGAGGTACGCGCGGCTCTTGATCAACTCGAAAAGTCGAGTACCGCATGAACTTTATTTACTCTAAAAGACAGGGCTGTGCCACGCGGTGGAGACGTTAAACCGTAGGGAATTAACCGTTTAACCTTACTCCTCCGATCGAGAAACCTGAGCGAATGAAGACGACCCTCTATATCTCCGGACGAACCCGTTGTCTCCGCGAACCGTTTCCCTCCAGACACCAACCAGTTACATCCTCCCTTAGTTAATCACCGTTAGCGAGTCACGTCCGCCAGTGCCACTTGCAGATACGCTCATTCCTCAGGGGTTAGTTAGCGAAGGGGATGAATTGCCAAGAGTGTAGAACAACGAAAAATATACATCCAACTTTTTTCTTTTTTTTCTTCATGGCATTCAACAAGATTAAAGTTTTTTACACACTGGAACAACGGCGTGGAACTCCTATGGTGATTTGTGACCCCCGTTTTTGCGCTCATTCAGAAAAGGAAACGTTTTTACCATAACGCGATACGCGAAACTCAAGACTACATATTTCCATGTCCCAAGGGACTTTTTAGAAAGTCTCGAAACCATGCATTGAGAAGCATGGTGATCAATGGAAGTATCTGGAAGTCAGAATTTCGGGGGATAGCCCAAGGGGCTCCGTGTCTCTTTTGCACTGAAAAAGACGTCCAGCGATTACAGCCAGAACTCTTGTTCGTCCAGCCAAAAGGTTACAGCAATACCGTCTAGTTTAAGAGTGCATACAAATATCTGATGTAAGCATACAGATTCTAGTTCAGCTGTACGATTTCCCGCATCAGCAGAAGATTTTGATTACAGCAACTAGAATTTTTTACTGTAACCGTATCGCTGTATCGTCAACACCACTTTTTCCAGTGTGATCGCAGAATCGATGCTGTTACGGATCCGACTAGTGGGACGTAAAATCGAGACACTTGGCTTTGACTCGTTGTCAGTCTATCTCGGTGCAGTACCATGATAGGGAATCCGGACTCGAAGCATTCGCATTTGTAAGCTTGTTGGAAATGAGGAAGAGAACAAGCTTGAAGATGTTTTGCGTCCGAATGCTTTACTATTTTGTTTTTATGATCCGAAATGTGGAGCCCATGATGCGTTGGTCCATATAATGAGCCTTACTTCGTTCAATGTCATGTACCTACGTCATATTAGCAAAAGTGCATCGTTAGTTGACTTTTTCCGTAGGATGATTCGATTAAACTCGAGTGCTAAAAGTGCATGAGCCTGTAGCATGAAAAAATTGATGTTTGAAGCATAAGTACACCCTATATTTGGTTCGTCACGACTTTTTCATAATTGAACTGATGATATGATCGATTCCAAATGGGGTGACCGTAGACCTATTTAGGGCCAAAGGAAGAAGCCCACAAATTGGACCAGAATCCGTGATCCAGAGGCTTGATTGATATTCTGCGAGTTGCATAGGCTCTGAGTTCGTTCACCAATCTATAGCCGTTTAATGCAGGGTCTATTCTTGACCCGGACTGTTCCAGAAATACACAGCCTGAGTGTGCGAGTGTGATAATACACTGCATCGTGTTTATCGCGCCTTGTGTTAGGTAATTGCTTCAAGTGGCCAGAACTTCTTCAAATAAGAAACTGAAGAGAAACTAATTCTGTTTATTTTTTATTGTCAACATCAGAATGAAAGTGTAACAGCTAAAAATAGTCTCTCAAAAGCACTTTTCTTTTAGTACAATTCACTTCCATTTGAATCAAAACCAAATTTTTTGTTCATCATGTGGTTAATTTCTGCTTCAGATTCAATGAAGTTTGTTGCATTTTTCGAGGCTATATTAGCTCATAGGCTACTAAGCAGTAATTAGCAAGCAGGTCTTGAGTGAACGTGACTGATTTTTGAGGATGATCGCTCGGTAAACTCTCCTCAATCTTGCGTGGAAAATGGAAGTTTGATATCAAGGGCCGGAGGGTATCGTAGAATATCATATCATGGAATATAGCTGCGAACTTTATATTTTCTGTTTATAAATCCACTTGGCTTCGTAGATTAAAAGTATGAAACGTTTTTTTTTAATGCTGATATTGACAAGAAAAAACCGTAAAAAGTGGGCAATTCTTGTTCCCTTTTGTGGAAAGAAGAAAAAAGATTTATTTCGAGTTTCGGAAGCCACCCTTAGTCGAGGTGTCGAGTAAGTTTCCGAATTTATACAACAAAGTAGCCGAGAGTTCTGTCGTACGCGAAGGTCGCGAAATTGATTCTATAGTCGTCCTGGTCGAGTGGATGTGCGGTATATGGTACAATTTAAAACTTCATACCGCCGCTACTCCACACAGCAACATTTCAGAAGTCACCTGGATAAATGATTAATCCCTCCATACGTCAGATTCGAACCAAACAATACCGTGATTGACGATCTAACGATATTAATCCAGTTTCTGCTACAAGAGTGAAATTCCCGAGGGAAAAGATTTTCCCGCCAAATTAATAATTCAATCGGCCGCAAAGTCTCTCGCGTTTTCGGCGAAAGCCTTCGCAATCGAGGTACGAGAATGGGGATAATTCGAGCCACGGTGACTCTTACTTTCTCAAAGCACCGTGAACTTACTTCACTTCACTTTCACCGAGTTTCAGGTGTCTCCGTGTCTCTTCAGCGATATAAAAAAGGCGCGAATCTCGAAGGTGGATAACACAGTCCGTACATCTCCCGCAGCCCTTATTCGATCGGGTGAGTCACAACCCTTGCGAACAGTCGAATATCACACAAGGCACGATCACTGCATGCACGAGCTTACTCTGCGGCCACGTATACGCGATCGAGTTCTGCCGGCGTGGTGGCCGGGCTGCCACTGAGGGGCCGGCGTATACGCGGCAAGGATGAGCGCGGGCGACGTGCGGAGGGTGGAAGAGATCGATAAAGGGAGTGAGACCGATGTAGCATTCGACTGAGGGTGGAGAGGCCAGCGCAGGAGCACTGCAGAAGAGGGACGCGGTTCCAAGACGGCAAGGACACGGAAACTGAGGATGCGGAGGGTCCAAACCTCGTCGCCTTTCTTCATTGTCTTCGTCCATGTGTACCTTCCTCGGTCACGTCGCAATGTTGTAATTTGGTATCGTTTACCTTCGCAGCCTCGTGTCTCGTCTCCAAGATTCTCCCCCCCGCCCCAAAAACAAGAAACAGATTGAGAGATTTTTTTTTACCCCCTCGTTGTTTCAGTGCGGAACTTTTTATGGTTCTGTTTCAAAACGGTTGACCCTGATAGCGATTGGGCGACAAGTTTTATGGAGATAGGTTCGTTTTTATCCCACGGTGTGCGGTCCACCGAGGCGAGGGTGCGGAAGATAAATCGAAGCGCTATTTCCTGGAAAATATCAACGCCTCGGACTGTGTTAGGGCCACGTTGACCACGACCTTAGACCCTTTGAACTAACCCTTCGAACCACGTTTGACGTTTTTGAAGCCCAGAATTTTCCGCTCTAGTTAGAATATCTATAGGGTAATTTTAACATTTTCAGGAACAAAAATGCGATGTTCTACTTCTCCTGAAAATGAGTATAAATTATCTTCACAAGGGTGACACATGTAGATCGCGACGTTGCAATGAATATTTGATCGTATGTTGATTGAAGGGATTCTTTGTAAATTATAGAGAACTTGATTACATCCATGCACAGGCTTGTGTATTAGAGTCGGAATGAAGTTGCTTGATGCTTCCTCGAAAGGCTCGAGACGTATTGCAACAGAATTAGAGGCCTTCGTCCTTGCGGAGTGCTTCAAAGAAAGACCCGGGGATTTGATATCGAGTTCGCTCCGTCAGTCTGTTAAAAAACAAGGGAAATTGAAGCTTCAGAGGGTGAATTCTTGGGACTATGATATACAAGAAAGAGAATCTCGGAGCGTTTGTATCATTACGAATGATTGATATTTCAATTTTGCCAATTAATTGTCTCCCAGTATCTTCCAGCTCCATGAAGCTCTGCAATACATCGTCGCCTTTCGCCTACACAGTATTTCCAAACTCAGTAGTACATTCAATTGTAGATCGATCGGAGGTACAGTCCGCGAAGCCCCGTTGAATTTCTATGGAGAAGCCAGACGAAGAGGGTAACTTGATCGGTCTGAACCTAACCCGGCTCAACCCGAGTCATCAGAGCGTATTTCCTTAGCGTATTCCGATACATGGTGCGTTTGATGAGTGTCTTCTCGAAGTGCGAAAAAAAGAGGAGAAAATTGGTGAAAGAAGAAAGCACACGGAAAAAAAAGATGTAATTTCTACATCTTCGGTAGTAATTATTTGGACAGCATCTTTTTGGAGTTAAATCTACAGCAATTGCGTTAAGGTTTATCGATAACGCAATCGGTGTAGATTTGACCGAAGATGTAGAAATTACCTACATCTTTTTTTTTCCCGTGCAGTGTCAGGCGTGCGAGAGTCTTTTCGAGTAAATTAATTTTCCTGGTCCTACACTCAGGACCTCGAGGATGGGGAAGAATTCCTCAGGGACTTTCAACGTCCTGAACTCAGCACGCGAATATACGCCTGGAAGGGTAGAAACGGGACCCTGGGGGATTGCCGCGCGATAAACAATCTTAAGAACAAGATATTACGTTTCAGCCCTCGGAAACGGGGTGATACTTTTTGCCAATCTTCATCCTCAACCATAAAACTATGATTGCATTGTGTTGCCTCTTCTGCAATTGGAGTGGAAACGTTGGGCACAAAGAGCGACCGATGAGGGCACGAGGCACTCTAGAAACGGAAGTGCATCTCGATGACGCCAAATAGCAAATATAAAAGTATCATCCAGAGGAATCGAAGACGCCGAGGGCCCTCGGCGAGACAAACAATAATATAACAGAAAAATGCGATCTCTGCTAAAGCAGTGTGGGCAGAGGGAAGTCGGAGAATCGTGTTGACGAGTTGGGGCTCGGCTCTGGCACGGTTTATTGGAGTCTGGGGTACACCTCAAATGCCAAGAACCGCAGTTTATAGATGAAAGAAAGTAAGAAATACAAGAAACGAAACCGTAGTCGCCGAACGATTCGAAGGTTCTAGAAAATACTTTGATTTTCACACTTGAAACTATGACCTGAATAAAGTCTTGGATAGAGTGATTCAATACTTGATTGGTTACAAGTCAAATTATTTATAAGGTTGAAGTGTGTTTTTATTACGATTTACGATTCTTTTACGATTTTTTTTTTGGTAAATGTGATTAATATCGCCACTAATGGAGGAATCGATGGCCAGAGACGGTAATAATTAAGCTATATAGCCAAAAACTGTACAATCACCCTACTGATTTTATTTCGCGTTTTATATCCCAACGAATTTATTCGGTGTGAGAGAGAAGTAGACGTTTTTACCAATAATTTGTCAAATTAATATCATTAACTTCAGCCTCCAATGAATTATTCTACTTTCAATTACCGCTTCGCGGTTAATGACGCTGCTAACGCAATGTCGCCCTGAAACTACAAAAGTTAGGTAATACTGCGTATTATAATTAGTTATTCTGCCACGAGGTCTTCACCGCACTTACATTCGTTAGAAAAAAAACAAATTAAAAAATGGTACTCTTTGAATTATTTGTAGGAGTGACTATATTCACTCCACGAGATGGTGCCAGTGGGAAAAGAGTGAATAGTCACTACAAAGAATTTAGAGAATAAATTTTTTTTAGCTTTCCAGAGGCCCTCGTACACAGGAGTCAATCATCCAGAGACAAGAAATTGCTACTTAGGGCGACGATCTGTAAGATCCAGAATCTCAAGTTATTTTTTGAATATTAAATGACCGCGGAATCTAGATCGCGATTTTTAAATCGGTCATAAATTTGTCCTGCGTGACCTTTTTGCACATCGAAAAGTAATGGCGGTGGGTGAATTTTCGCTGTAATAACGTAGCTCGGTGCAGGCAGTTCGTGCCCATTAATTTCGAACGGTTTCCTGGATACATCGCGTCTCTCGAGCCCCGGAGGAAGAGATTTTTCAAAAGTTTTCCCTCTATTTAGTGTCTCCTTGGTCACCCCTTGTTGCCAGATGCGGATCGACCCTCTCGACGGATACGAGTCTAGACCCAACTGAAATTCGTTAACAAGAAACTCGAGCACCACGAGTACCGATTCGGGGATAAATACTCTTGTAAACGTGCCGTTATAAGGGATGGAAGAGACTACCGCATCGCGAAGGGAAGGGTGCTGGTGGGCGATATGACTCTACCTCTTCTTCGCCCACCGGCAACCCACTCGAGAAGATCGTGTTGAGTGAGAATTAAAAGTGGCTAACGATAACCGGGATATTTCGGAATCGGAATCTTGATGCTATCTACTGAGTGTGATAATTATGTTGAAAAAAATTGTGAAACAAAAGTAATAAAGTGGGTTTGAGCTTAATATGAGCCAGCCCTTCGAACTTCTCGTTATTTAACTTGTTTTCAGATATTTTGAATTTTGCAAATCTGACCTCAGATTCTTCATCAGCGGTTAGAAAAACATTCGAGTACCAATTTTCATCGAAATCCAAATGTTTTTTTTTTTTTTTTTGTAGCATATCATATGTGCCGAATGAAAATTTTGCAAAACTGACTTCAGATTCGTAATCAGCGATACAAAAAACCATGAGGTGCCGAATTTTACTCAAATCCGTTAATCCGTTCTCAAGATATCGTCATTTTTACTGTATTTTTTTTATTCAAATAATTAGAAAAGTACTGAACCGATCGAAGCCAAAATCTAATCAGTTGTAAGTTTGAGAAAACCACGTCGATTGACCCGAATTTGATAAAAATACGCGCACTCATTCTCGAGAGACCTACATGCACGCATGCAGACATCAAACTCAAAATAGTTGGAGGTGATTCTCTGGACCTCAAGACGTGCAGATCCAGCTAAAAACTCAACTTTTCATATTCGGGGTGATTACAATAACTTCCTTTTTTCTTTTAAAACAGAGAAACAGGAAGTTAAAAAGCATTCAAAAAGCTCTGAGACTTTTGTGTTTGATAGTGCCTTCTTCCTTATCATGTGAAAATTGTGACATGAGTTATCATCACCGAATGGTTGAAAAAGGTGAAAAGGTGAAATAGTTATTTTCAGACCGAGTGAGCGGGCGGAAAACAGGATTTTGCGCCCTAGGGCAGGAAAAAGTCTCTTTCGCCCGCTAGAAGCGGGCGCAAAAAGACGTTTCCGCCCGCTCAAGAGGTATGAAAAGTGGCATTTTGCGACCGGGTGTGACAAAAGGTTTTTTTCGCAGCCTGTCGAGGAAGGTGAAGCTCAAAGGTCGTTAGTCGTTAGAAAAAAGCTCAAGGAATCTGAAAGAATTCGCAGACCTGCTTTGAAGATTAATTAAATTATATTGCCGTTCGGAATTTTGTTGAATCTTGATAAATGCAGTCCCCCGGTGTGAAAGGGTGCCAAAACGCGATTTCGGGAACGGCTGAAGCTAGGCGAGGCATCAGTAGCTCTAAATTTGCAGAAAATGTCAGACCTTTCGCATCGTTCAACTCGCGGTAATCGCTTCCAACATTTTTCGGATTTCTACGTAGCTTCAGGGACCTAATACATATTAGAATCGACCTACTCGGAGTAGTTTAAATTTCGCCACTAGGTGAAACCAAGCCTTCACTCAGATTCCCAGTAACTAAAGACTCTCGCAGTAGGTGTGGGTCAACTCTTCGGGGATCGAAAAATGAAGAGTACTGATGCGATTGCAGTTCTTATATGTGCTGATTTTTTTTTGTGTGTATTTAGGTATACGACTCGCATAATTTATGTGTGAAAGAGTGTGAATCGTTAGATCTAATCGAATCAGGTAACGTATTGTAAATACATTCAACCCGACTCGTTGATTAAGGAACAAAAATAAGCTTGGAATTCGAAGAAAACTCATTTTCATTCTGATTCACTTTCCCGAGTCTTGGGTTTAATTTACGTCAAACTTAAAGATAACGTGAAAATGAAGAAGATGGTGGAAAAATCCAAACCAACGTGATTTTGGGTGCCAGGTGATGGTGTACCTGTTGAGAAAGATTTTATTTCGTTCAATTGAATCTTGAAAATTTCAGGTGTACTCCTCCAACAGGACCCAGAAGTAGCCCCTTAGGATTGGGCTGGTAGGGAATGACAGTCTTCTCGCAAACCTCGACTCTGTACTTTGCCAATATCTTAATCAATCCCAGTTTCGTTTGGTAGACAGCGAAGCGAGCACCTGCAACATACGCCGGATGTTGAGTGAATAAAGTTGTCAACATCCACTGCCTATCCAGTCTGTAGAATGACTCCACCGTACCGATGCAATTCCGCGGTCCGTGACCAAAGGGCGAATACGCCATTGGATGCCTAGTCTTGCACATCTCATCCGAAAACCGTTCCGGGTCAAAAGCTTGTGGATTCGGGAAATACTCTGGGTTTTGGTGAATTTCCCAAATCGGAATCCACAACTTTTGCCCCTTCGGAATAGTAATATTCGTTCCCGTAAAAGTGTACGGTTTAACAGTTTTCCTCATATGGAAGAAAAGCGGCGGTCTCAACCTCAGTGTCTCTGAAAATTAGCGAATTATATCAATTACAGGCAAAGTTGTACGGAGTGCTCATAATAATGACTCTCGAAGACTACCTTTGAAAACCATGTCCAAATACGTCATCTCCTTCACACTATCGTACGAGACGGTTCCATTATTTGCTTGAAGTGATTCCAAAATTTCTTGACGTAGTTTATCCTGGACATCCTGGACCTGGGCAAGCTCGTATAAGGCGTGGCTGATGGTGGCAGAAGACGTCTCGAAGCCGGCAAAGAAAAATACAAACGCCTGGGCAGCAATGAGGTTGTCCGTTAGCTCTGTAATTCGACCGATTTTCTCAAATGAATATGTTATCTCCACGTAAGCTGGTATCAAGTATTTTCAGATTTTGGTTGAGGACAAATATTTTTGCAACGATTCATACAGTTGAAACATCGGAGGTGTGATATTCTCACCGAAGTCTAATTTATCCGCATTGTCTTGGAGTTCTAATAGAATTTCAATGAAATCCCGTCTTCGAACGTTATTCTTCCTTCGGTAGTCCATGGTTCGCTTGATCGATGCTGTGAAGAAATCTGTAACTTCCTTGGTATTTTTAGACATACCTGTTATTTTATACAACCAAGGTAAGGCATTACGAAGCAACTTCATCATTTTTTCACGAGTATCCGTTTGAAATATTTTTCTTCCCATCTTTCTAAACTCGCTTTCTTTGTCCGCGTCGGATCTCATCTGTAGGCCGAAGGCACAGCTGCCAATTACGTCCGTGGCGTAACTCGCAGAAATCTCCTGACAGTCTATGGGTCCACCCTTCTCCACTAGATGATCTACGTACCGTTCAAAGTGATCCGCGCATTCGAGTATGAGAGTAAACATGTGCTTCATTTTCCCCGAAGTAAACGCGGGCGATAATCTCGAGCGAAGCGGTCGCCACCTTTCAGTTTCTAAATGAAAAAGGTGCGGACTAAGCGGTTCTACTTTTTCGTGCATGGAAACGCCTCTGTCCGAAAAACTCGCGAAATCCTTTATCAGCACGTCCTTGATAAGGTCAAGGTCACGGAGGAGTAACACAGGCGTGCGAAATTGGTAAATTCCGATCATCGGCGCCCTGGAGAACTGGTCACAAATGTTCTTAAACAATTCGGGAATAGAGGCCTTCACGAACATGATATCCTTGAAGTTCCCGAAGAATAACAAGGGCTCCGGTCCCGGGACTCCGAGCTTCTTCCAAAAGTTGTAGTTTGCCACGAGGTAGTACCATATCCCAGCAACGACGAGCGCAATGGCGCTCAGCACCTCCACTGCTCCGAGGTTTCCGATCATTTCGGGACTTCCGTACTTAAGAAGATAGAAAGCGAGTTACAAAAAAACGTTCATTACGTTTCGGTCGGAGCATGGCTGCCATCCTCAGATCTGTGTGGGTACAATATCCTACAATTAGAATACAAAATTAATAAAAAACATAACATATGTCAAATATGTGATGACTATGAACTGCCGAGGGATACCCACGTGTTCAATTTATAGGTTATGTCCGTATAACGAGATTTTTACGTGAAATAAGTCTAAATTTTCTTACAGCTAAGTTATGCAATGCGATCAAAGTTAGATAATTGAATGCAATCGAGTGGCGAGATGTAAGAAAACTTACAATTAGCGAATTCAGAGAAGAAGTGAAGTCACGTGACGTTGGAATTCGCCCAACCATATGTCTTAGATTAGGCGCGCAAGAAAGTCAAATTTCGCAAGTTTTCTTACATCTAGTCGCTCAATTCCTCCAATTATGTATTCTCAACTTTTATTTCATCGTATAAATTAGATTTTGTAAGAAAATTTAGCCTTTTTTTCACGTAAAAATCTCCTTATGAGGACATAACCTATAAATTGAACACGTGGGTATACTTTGATGGTTTATTAGTGTTAAATATTTGATATACAGGTATATGTACCTACACATTGACAGATCTGAGGATCATGGCCGCCCTTGCTCTCACCGAAACGTCATAATAAACGTTTTTTCTCCGTAACTCACCGACCATGAATTTCTTCCTATCTTACGGTTCTTGCAACGTCTCGAATATCACTGTTATTGTTGTACTCAAGCAAAATGGCTATCGAAGTATTGAAATATATTCAAGTATCACTACGCTCGGAGTCATCTCATCCCCACCAAGATAACAAGTTTAATATAGCTACAATGGGAGGCAATGTGGGTAGCGTTTAGTCAGGCGCAAAGTGTTCGCCTACTTTTTGCTAGCAAATTGGTGGACATGGGTGGCAGACACGGAATACTGAACAGTGACGCCATAGCTTGGCGCGAAAGAGAGACGATTTCGAACTTTATACAGAACTTCTTGCGTTTAGGTGACGTAATGAATGTTCATAATCCGCTACTGGTTTGACTTGATCTGAATTAGGGTTTGCGATAACCAGAAGATAACTTCGTGGCGAAGCCGATGCATTTAGATTGAATCTGTTCCGCTCCAGGAAGAGAAATACTATCTTGTGAGGATTTGTCGTCAAAAGTAGACCAAATTATTCGTTATTTGAACAAACCGCGCGCGGTTTTGGGAAGCTGTGAAACGACAAGTTTGGCGTTTTATAACCCGTACCTTCACAATTCCGTACACAACAAATTAGCGTTTAATCAAAGCTGTTGCAGGCCTGCTATTTTTCACTTTTACGAGTTTTTCAATTCTTCGTAATTATAAATCACATACCTATAATCACGAAATCACTTCGTTTCCTTTTTTCAATAGTGCCAAAAGTGGCCACCAGTTGGCGAATTGTCGAGGGTTGTATCGCTTCTTGTAACTCATTATTAGTTTCAATGAAACCGAAGAATAATAATTAGGTTATTTTGTATGGTCTTTCATTCTCTTATCCGGGCTGTTCTATACTGTGCATCATTCGAATTAAAATAGCGGAAGAATAATTAGCTAACTCATTGTCAGAGTGAAATTTTTACTGACGATTTTTACTAAATCCCCTCAAAACGCCTTGTTGCCAGATACGAGTCTAGTAGCACCCCGAGTACCGATTCGGGGATGAATACTCTTGTGAATTTCGTAAACGAATTTCGCAAGAAATATAATATTAAATTATAGTAGCTCATCAGTAATTCATCGCTCAATATTATGAAACTATTTTTCAGCAATTATTTTTTGATTAACTGGAAATCACCACACATGAGGTAAATTATCGCAAAATGTGATAATGATTTCCTTCGATTTCCGAATGGATAGTCTCTTGGAAAAAAGTCTCGCGAGATGTGATCCTCCGTTGATGGGCATTCATAAATTGATTCGCATGTCTTGGGGGACGTATAAAGCCCAAGTCACAAGACCAGAAGCATTGATCTTTCGAGTATCGAATGAGCCTTGAGTCAAAAACCAAATGAATGATCACACGGGAGGGTAGGCTGGCCTCATTAACAACCCTGGAGGCTATACGACTCGACTGAGATAAATTACAGGATGACGGTTTGCGCACAAGAAAAAAGTGTTCTTAGGCCTTAGGTTTGCCAGATGAATTCATTTTCATGCACTGTATGTTCATCTAAAATTGTCTGCGGGAATAAAACAATATTTGAATCCCACATTTTTTTTATAAGCTCATGTTAGTTGGAAGTAGGCGAGGCTTTCCGCCTGGCCGTGACGTCAAAATTCACCATTTTAGCGCCATATTTGAATTACCTGACGCCTCGCAGAGTAGAAAGCGGGGACCACACGAGAGCTAGGAGATAGAAGTGTCAACTCCATAGCCAGTGAAAGAATTTTATGAATCGGTATGAGCGTGCAATATTTAAAGGATAAAAATAAGCACGGGATTTGGGGGAAACTGATGTTTATTTTATTTCATTTTCCCATAGCTTAAAATCCGAAGTTTAATTTCCGTAGAAAATTATGTAGAAATTTAAAAACCCGTGAAAGAAAATACAAATCGACCTGCTTTTTGGGTGCCAGTTTGTATACCGAAGGAGAAAGATTTCATTTCAATCAATTGATTCTTGTGAATTTTAGGTGTATTCCTCCAATATTTTCCAGCAGCCCTCCAGGCTTGGCCCGGTATGGGATGGCAGTCTTTTCGCAAACCTCGACTTTATGCTTCGCCAATACCTTGATCAATCCCAGTTTCGTTTGGTAGATAGCGAAGCGAGCGCCTGCAACATACGTCGGACGTTGAGTTAATAAATTCTGACCGCGAACCATGGTAACCACTGCCTATCCAGTCTGTAGAATAACTCTACCGTACCGATGCAATTCCGTGGTCCGTCACCAAAGGGCGAATACGTCATTGGATGCCTAGCCTTGCACATCTCATCCGAGAACCGTTTCGGGTCAAAAGCTTGTGGATTCGGAAAATACTCTGGGTTTTGCTGAATTTCCAAGATCGGAATCCATAATTTTTGTCCCGCCGGGATAGTAATATTCGTTCCCCTAAAAGTGTAAGGTCTCACGGCTTTCCTCATATGAAAGAAAAGCGGCGGTCTCAACCTCAGTGTCTCTGAAAATTAGCGAATCATATCAATTACAGGCAAAGTTGTACGGAGTGCTCATAATAATGACTCTCGAACACTACCTTTGAAAACCATGTCCAAATACTTCAATTCCTTCACACTATCGTACGAGACTGTTCCATTGTTTGCTTGAAGTGATCCCAAAATTTCTTGACGCAGTTTATCCTGGACATCCTGGACCTGGGCGAGTTCGTATAAGGCGTGGCTGATGGTGGAAGAAGAAGTGTGGAAGCCAGCGATGAAAAATACAAATGCCTGGGCAGTGATGAGGTTGTCCGTCAGCTCTGTAATTCAACCGATGTTTCCGGACTATCATGTTATTGTTATGCAAGCTGATAACACCTCAACTGTTATCGTCCCACATTTTCTCTTTCGTTATCAGATAAGCTGGTATAAAGTATTTTCAGATTTTAGATAAGGGCAAATTCTATCACAATGATTTATACAAGTAAAAAACTTCACTCAATTAACACATCGGTGGAGTATATTCTCACCGAAATCTAATTTATCCGCATTGTCTGCAAGTTCTATGAGCATTTCAACAAAATCCCCTCTTCGGACGTTATTCTTCCTTCGATGCTCCATGGTTTGCTTCATCGATGTTGTAAAGAAATCTGTAACTTCTTTGGTATTTTTAGACATACCTGTTATTTTGTACAACCGAGGGAAGAAATGACGAAGCGTTTGTATAATTCGTTCCCGCGTATCCGTTGGAAATATTTTTCTTCCCATTTTCCTGAATTCGCTGTCTTCGTTCGCGTGGGATCTCATCTGCAGGCCAAAGGCACAACTGCCAATTACGTCCGTGGTGTACTTGGCAGATATGTCCAGACAGTCTATGGATTCACCCTTCTCCACTAAATCATCTACGTACCGTTCAAAGTGATCCGCGCATTCAAGTATGAGATGAAACATGTGCTTTATTTTTCCCGAAGTAAACGCAGGCGATAACCTCGAGCGAAGTGGTCGCCACCTTTCGGTTTCTAAAGTGAAAAGATGTGCACTGAGCGGTTCTACTTCTTCAGGCATGGGAACCCCTCTCTCCGAAAAACTCGCGAAATCCTTTACCATAACGTCCTTGATGAGGTCAAGGTCACAGAGGAGTAACAAAGGCCTTCGAAATTCATAAATTCCGATCATTGGCACCCCGGGAAACTGGTCACAAATGGTCTTCAACAAATCGGGCGCAGCGACCTTCCCGGACACGAGAGCCTTGAAGTTCCCGAAGAATAACGAGGGCTCCGGTCCCGGGACTCCGAGCTGCCTCCAAAAGTTGTAGTTCGTCACGAGATAGTACCATATCCCAGCGACGACGAGCGCAACGGCGCCCAGCACCTCCAATGCTCCGAGATTGCCAATCATTTCGAGTTCTCAGTATACGTACGTCACCTAACCACCGATCACAGAAAGTGACGAAGGTCGTGCACTTTTGTTCACAGTACTAGTAGCCAATACTGTATGGTCCCTGTAACCTCTCGAATGTCACTGTTATACTCAAGCGATGACTACTGGAGCAGGTCCTGAAGTTCCCAGACTATGCTCTGTTACATCTTATCTCTACAAAGATGACAAGTACATATGATAAGTTTTCGATGGGAATTCAGTAGGCAATGTGGATAGCGTTTAGTCAGGCGCAAAGTGTTCGCCTACTTTTTGCTAGAAAATTGGTGGATATGGGTGGCAGACACGGAATACTGAATAGTGACGCCATGGCTTGGCGCGGAAGAGAGACGATTTCGAACTTTATCTACAGAACTTCTTGCGTTTAGGTGACGTAATGAATGTTCATAATCCGCTGCTACTGGTTTGACTTCATCTGAATTAGAGTTTGCGACAACCAGAAGATAACTTCGTGGCGAAGCCGATGCATGCAGATTAAATCTGTTCCGCTCCAGGAAGAGAAATAGTATCTTGTGAGGATTTAAGTCGAAATCACTACACATGAGGTAAATCATCGCAAAATGTGATAATGATTTCCTTCGATTTCCGAATGGATAGTCTCTTGGAAAAAAGTCTCGCGAGATGTGATCCTCCCCTGATGGGCATTCATGAATTCATTCGCATGTATTGAGGGACGTATGAAGCCCAAGTCACAAGACCAGAAGCATTGATCTTTCGAGTATCGAATGAGCCTTGAGTCAAAAACCGAATGAATGATCACACGGGAGGGTAGGCTGGCCTCATTAACAACCCTGGACTAGTCGACTGAGACAAATTACAGGATGACGGTTTGCGCACAAGAAAAAAGTGTTCTCAGGCCTCAGGTTTGCCAGATGAATTCATTTCCATGCACTGTATGTTCATCTAAAATTGTCTGAATAAAACAATATTTGAATCCCACAATTTTTTTTGTAAGCTGATGTTTCCGCCTTCCGCCTGGTCGTGACGTTAAAATTCACCATTTTAGCGCCATATTTGAATTACCTGACGCCTCGCAGAGTAGAAAGTAAGAACCAGACAAGAGCTAGGAAATAGTAGTGTGAGGTCCATAGCCAGTAGAAGAATTTTATGAATCGGTATGAGCGTGCAATACCCTCCAAACTTAGCGAACTAAAGGATAAAAATAACCACGGGATTTGGGGGAAACTGATGTTCATTTTATTTCATTTTCCCATAGCTCAAAACCCGAAGTTTAATTTCCGTAAAAAATTATGTAGAAATTTAAAAACCCGTGAAAGAAAATACAAATCGATCTGATTTTTGGGTGCCAGTTTGTATACCGAAGAAGAAAGATTTCATTTCAATCAATTGATTCTTGTGAATTTTAGGTGTATTCCTCCAATATTTTCCAGCAGCACTCCAGGCTTGGCCCGATATAGAATGGCAGTCTTTTCGCAAATTTCGACTTTATGCTTCGCCAATACCTTGATCAATCCCAGTTTCGTTTGGTAGATAGCGAAGCGAGCACCTGCAACATACGTCGGACGTTGAGTAAATAAATTCTGACCGCGAACCATGGTAACCACTGCCTATCCAGTCTGTAGAATAACTCTACCGTACCGATGCAATTCCGTGGTCCGGCACCAAAGGGCGAATACGTCATTGGATGCCTAGCCTTGCACATCTCATCCGAGAACCGTTCCGGGTCAAAAGCTTGTGGATTCGGGAAATACTCTGGATTACGGTGGATTTCCAAGATCGGAATCCACAATTTTTGCCCCGCCGGGATAGTGATATTCGTTCCCCTAAAAGTGTACGGTTTCACGGCTTGCCTCATATGAAAGATAAGCGGCGGTCTCAACCTCAGTGTCTCTGAAAATTAGCGAATCATATCAATCACAGGCAAAGTTGTACGGAGTGCTCATAATAATGACTCTCGAAGACTACCTTTGAAAACCATGTCCAAATACTTCATCTCCTTCACACTATCGTACGAGACGGTTCCATTATTTGCTTGAAGTGATCCCAAAATTTCTTGACGCAGTTTATCCTGGACATCCTGGACCTGGGCAAGCTCGTATAAGGCGTGGCTGATGGTGGAAGAAGAGGTGTGGAAGCCAGCGATGAAAAATACAAATGCCTGGGCAGTGATGAGGTTGTCCGTCAGCTCTGTAATTTGACCGATGTTTCCGGACTATCATGTTATTGTTATGCAAGCTGATAACACCTCAACTGTTATCGTCCCACATTTACGCTTTCTTTATCAGATAAGCTGGTATGAAGTATTTTCAGATTTTAGATAAGGACAAATTCTATCGCAACGATTTATATACAAGTCAAAAACTTCACTCAATCAACACATCGGTGGAGTATATTCTTACCGAAATCCAATTTATCCGCATTGTCTGCCAGTTCTATGAGCATTTCAACAAAATCCCCTCTTCGGACGTTATTCTTCCTGCGGTACTCCATGGTTTGCTTCATCGATGTTGTAAAGAATTCTGTAACTTCCTTGATATTTTTAGACATACCTGTTATTTTGTGCAACCGAGGGAAGAAATTACGGAGCGTATCCACAATTCGTTCACGCGTATTCGTTGGAAATATTTTTCTTCCCATTTTCCTGAATTCGCTGTCTTCGTCGGCGAGGGAATTCATTTGCAGGCCAAAGGCACAACTGCCAATTACGTCCGTGGTGTACTTGGCAGATATGTCCAGACAGTCTATGGATTCACCCTTCTCCACTAAATCATCTACGTACCGTTCAAAGTGATCCGCGCATTCAAGTATGAGAGTAAACATATGCTTCATTTTTCCCGAAGTAAACGCAGGCGATAACCTCGAGCGAAGTGGTCGCCACCTTTCAGTTTCTAAAGTGAAAAGATGTGCACTGAGCGGTTCTACTTCTTCAGGCATGGGAACCCCTCTCTCCGAAAAACTCGCGAAATCCTGTACCATAACGTCCTTGATGAGGTCAAGGTCACAGAGGAGTAACAAAGGCCTTCGAAATTCATAAATTCCGATCATTGGCACCCCGGGAAACTGGTCACAAATGGTCTTCAACAAATCGGGCGCAGCGACCTTCCCGGACACGAGAGCCTTGAAGTTCCCGAAGAATAACGAGGGCTCCGGTCCCGGGACTCCGAGCTGCCTCCAAAAGTTGTAGTTCGTCACGAGATAGTACCATATCCCAGCGACGACGAGCGCAACGGCGCCCAGCACCTCCAATGCTCCGAGATTGCCAATCATTTCGAGTTCTCAGTACGTACGTCACCTAATCACCGATCACAGAAAGTAACGAAGTCCGTGCACTTTTGTTCACAGTACTAGTAGCCAATACTGTATGGTCGCTGTAACTTCTCGAATATCACTATTATATTCAAGCTATGACTATTTGATCTGGCTTTATCAGCGTGACTATGCTTTGATATATCTTACCTCGACAAACATAACAAGTATGATAAGTCTTCAATGTGAACTCAGTAGGCAATGTGGGTAGCGTTGATTCAGGCGCAAAGTGTTCGTCTACTTTTTGCTGAAAAATTGGTGGATATGGTTGGCAGACACGGCGTACTGAATAGTGACGCGATACCTTGGCGCGAAAGAGAGACGGTTTCGAACATTATACAGAATTTCTAATCGACCATACAAGGTTTTTCGCCACCTAAATCAGAGTTCGTAACAATAAAAAGACAATTTCGTGGGGAAGCCAATTCGTGTGAATAAAATCTGTTCCATTTCAGAAAGCGCGTGTCTTGTAAGTATTTAAGTTGTCAAAAGTAGACTTCGGTTGAGGTATACCGAAGAAAGGGGAGTAAGGACGAGAAAAGTTACCTCTGTCTTGATAGAAAATTCATAGCCTGTATGCTCGGAATTTTAGTGGAAGCTATAGTTTCACCCTTACTGCAGGTTACAGTTAGAGTTCGGAGGGAAATATGTAATCATGGGTGTAACGATCAGATATACCATAGATCGTTTATTATGCAATATATGAGTCAACTATCTGAATCGATCAATTAATAAAGTTCTTCCATCGTACTGAATATCAGAATATTATGTTGGACCCTAGCCTCATAATTTGTGATAAGTTGAAGTTTTTGTATTGGCAATACACCCCTCGACTATTCGCCATCTGGTGACCGCTTTCGAACTATTCAGAAAAGAAAACAAACCGTCTAGGTTATGTCGAATTTTCAGTAATTTCGTTATTATCTGTGATTTATAAGCAAAAATTATCTGGAAATCAGCGGAATTGAAAAAAATATGTCCATTAGCATTAATAAATCGCAATGTTGTGTCGAGAATTGTGACAGTAAGGGTTATAAAACGACAAACTTGTCGTTTCACCGCATCCCCAAAGCTGCTCAGTATTTCGTTAAAATAACGAATATAGTTGGCAAAAACGAGAAAATTGATATCAGAAAATGCTCTTTCCAAAGCTTAAGCTTAAGCTTTGGAAAGAGCATTATTCACCCGGAATAAAAGATTTTGCCGAAATAAGACGGTTTGCTCTCTACATTTCAAAGAAGAGGACTACGTATAATTTACAGGTAGCTATGCCCAAGATTGGTTCATAGAGCTACTGCATATGAAGATCTGTGTCGACAGTTTATACCTATATAAATTGTTGAAATGTAAAGAGCAAATCGTTTTTTTTTTGTGGAAATTTTTTAAATCCTAGATTAATAATGCTCTTTCCAAAGCTTTTCTGATATCAATTTTCTAGTTTTTGCCAAATATATTCGTTATTTTAACAAAATACTGAGCCGCTTTGGGGATGCGGTTAAACGACAAGTTTGTCGTTTTGTAACCCCTTACTGTCCCAATTCTCGACACAACATTGCGATTTAATACTGCTAATGGACATATTTTTTTCAATTCCGCTGATTTCCAGATAATTTTTACTTATAAATCACAGATAATAACGAAATTACTGAAGATTCGACATAACCTAGACGGTTTGTTTTCTTTTCTGAATAGTTCGAAAGCGGCCACCAGATGGCGAATAGTCGAGGGGTGTATTGCCAATATTTTTTGAAAAAAATCAATCTAATCTTGGACATGACCTCGTTCTGTTGAAGAATTTCATTAGACCACATGGTGGTCACTGATTGCAAAGTATATCCGCGATAGAGACTGAGAAGCGTGGTAACAAAGGGTGTAACATTTACGAGGCGAGAGGTGAACTAGGTGAGAAAGTTGATCGGTTCGTTTCCAACACCTTCCGGGAAATTGAGTTGAATAACGGATCGAAGCCATGAAAGAAACCGTTCGACGGGTTCCAGCGGATTACAAAGTCCACTGATTCATTGATCGGGATGAGTGAGTAAAGGATCGAGGTTCAAGACTATACTCTATATACCTATATACTTGATAAAATTTCACAAAATTCCAGAAGACTTTTCACAAGATTTTCATGAAACTTCACTACACTTCAGATTATAAACTCCACTGATTTATTGATTGGGATAAGATGGGCAAAGGAACGCGGTGCTTAAGACACTTTAATTGTATTCCGTGTATTTCTGATCGTTTGCGTCCCGTTAGTTCGACATGGTTATAGGACCGGAATAATTCTATTTGCCGGAGTAATTGGCTGCATTCATCTAATAACGACGTGATAGAGTAATTAAGTTACAGCCCGGGTCGTCGAAGGTGTTGGGCGTTGGGCGCTGGGTAACACCTCTAGGCAGAAATGTTAACGTGTTTGACTAAACTAGGAGGTCCGCAATTTGAACTGAAGACTAAAAAAGTCGAACGATTTACATATATCAGCGGATGAATCCCCTTCGGTTGGGGCGACAATTAATAAACTTAGCGATTAATATTGAATGACAAGACGCGGATTCATTGCTATCGGAGTAATTCTCACTGACGCGAGGGTGCACGAAATTAAGGCAATTGTTCTTTCTGCTACGAACACTTCCTACCCCTGCAGGCTCTGGTTATTTCAATCAAAAGGGGAGTGGAAAAAAACTGTTTTCCGATACCCACGGTAACTGGAAAGTTTTTATTTATTTTACGAGTTTCTTCATTAGGTATTCATGACTTGAAACGCTGTTTTCTACCCACTCGGAATCACCGCTTTAAAATCGAAAAATTGAAACGGAAGAGTCTATCCTGAAATCTGTATTCATTTTTTCGCAAGTCCAAAATAAATTCTGAAAACAGGCAATCGAATATCGTACAAGCTCTAATTTTTAAGTTGCAATAATATGACCTAATTGTTTTTTTTTTGTTTTTTTTTTTTGCGAATCATCACTCGTCAAGTAGAATGTTTTTGTCTGATTTTTCTCTTATCCTTCTCCTGTTGTCCTTTTATTTTTCTGATTGGTGCAGCGCAGTGTTGAATTCAGTGTTCCAATAATTGCTAAAAGGACACACAAACACCGCACTGCGATTCAACACCGCCTGCAACTACCGCAGGGACCGAGAAGAGCTGGAGGCGGATATTAAATTTGCCACGACCGGAAATTGATTTCTTCGTTCAGCAACAAAACGGGAGATGAGCCTCTTCCACAACTGTGCAGGACGAGATTCAACGAACGCCTACTTATTTATCAATGAAACAAACCCGAATATTACAGCATTCAAAATTAATGTTCATCTGAAAACTAATTTATGACAGATAGGAGACTAACGTCTTAACAAGTTATACGTTAACCCTTACCTCACCAAAAACTTAGGTATATAGTGAAAATTGATAACCGGGTTGTACGCTTCAATCATACTCGACTAAACTGAGAAACTGTAGCCGTATAAATTACCTCGGATGTGATTTCACCTGTCTAAAAGTTCCATCGAATAATTTCAGTTAATTAAACAGAGCAAAATCGTCACGATATTGCGCCAATAATGTGGACAATTTTTCCTCGCATCATTTCCATTTCTCGTTCCTTACATCCGCACCCCGTTTTCCACCGGACGACCCTCAACGAAGAAACCAGCTCCATAAACTCCGGATAGTACTTACATGATACAAGGCAGCGTACCGTAAGCACGGTGTAAGTGCAGGTTTAGAAAGATCGTAAATCAACCGTCAGCTGGTTCGCCCTCCTCGGCTCGCCCATATTTCTTCGGTTCAGCATGAAATTTAGGAAAAATATTGATTTTCATGTCTCGTGGAGGGAATAGAGGAACGCTTCTTCCTCAGAAGACTCATAATCACTGTATCCAAGTCCAACTTTTTTCTCTTTCTCTGTCTAATGAGGCACTGTTCCCCCACTTTCCCCCTGAATCGAGAGAATGAAGCTTCTTCTTCTTTTTGTACATATGAACTATACGATTTTTGCTCGAGTATATAAATCGGGGTTAAAATACAAGAGAGCGAGAGAGAAATACGAGGCTTAAATATTGTTTATATCGTCTGAGGATTCTAACAAATTTATAGTTTAATTATCGTGAGTAATACGTTGTTTTCGTTGCAGGCTGTGGACCCCGTAAATCGAACAGCTTACGAGTAATTACGATAAATTTCGGAAAAACATTGCAAGTAGTATTCAACGTAGCGTGGGCACACACATCCGTAACTAAGCTCGCGACTAAAAATGTATTCCTCGTAAAAAGTTATTATAACGAGCCCGAGCTTCGCCCTTAACGAAGCTTTGCCCTGGCATAAAGCCCTTTGTGCGGGCGGGATGGAACCGTGGAAATAAGCGAGGACAAGAAATTTAAAACGAACGATGTAATGAATAATGATCAGTTTGAGAGTCCACCGCATCTACCGTGGTCCTCTAATCTCCACTTTCCGTCCGCTTCGCTAACGAACCATAAGTCGTTTTTCCAACCCGATACTTTGTTAGAGCCAGTAAACATCGACACCCACAGGCCCATCAGTTGATTCGGTAGCTAGTCGTTAATTCCACCCTTTTCATTCTGCTTTTTCATTTTTATTGCTTTTCTTTTTGCTCGTAGCGTTTGACCCGTTTCTTCGCCACAGTGACGTCATTGCTAGAATATATGTCAGATCAATGGTACTCCCCGCTCTGGGATTTGGATTTCTCATCCGAGAAAGTCTACAGCTCTAGGATGAGAAATTTACCCAGGCGTTAGTCGCACCATTGATTTCGGTGTTCGAATGATTTCTCACGATTTTAAGGATTTCGAAAGATTTTCAAAACATTGGGAAAGATTTCACAAAATTTTGAAGTATCCTCCATAACGTCTGATTGTGAAACAATTTTTCCTCAGATTTCAAAAGAATCTACAAAGTTATCATGTTTTTATAACATTAGGGAGATTACAGGGATTCCAGAAGGTTTTAAAACGTTTCCAAAAATGCATACACACCAGATTTTCTATCGATTAATTTACCTCAGTTGCTCCCGTGATCAAGGCTCGTAATTAGAGCAACAATTCTGAGGGTAGTTGCGCCTCACTCGGAGTATTTCCCAGACGTAATTAGTCGCTTCAATTAATTAAATTAACGTACTTCATTCGTCGCCTGATTACGTCATGAATTATTGAAATTATGAGGGTTGAGGAGTGTTCAGCTGTTCGTTATCCTTCGTGGAATACGTGTCATTAAAAATCCGCGTATCCACACACCGGGAAATCACGTGGCAATGCAATACGTGTCGGAATATAATCCCTGCTGTGTGTTCCACGGGTTTTTTCTCCGGACCAACAAACCGACAATGGCAAAAACCCTAATAGCGAAGGGCAAGACGGAAAGAGGGTGGGATTCCACTCCAGAAGACGTTTTTCGCACAGAAATAGAACTCGAAATATAGTCTCGATACACGCCTACATTCACATGGTAGATGTACCAATATTTACCCAGGATTCGTGCCTTCGAATTCAGATATTCTGTCATCCTGTAGAAGTCCACACATATTACCTACTTGCGTGCATATTGTATATCCTGCGCCTTCATCCGCTCGCTGGTAGCCACGATGTCTTCTTCTTTTTTCGTCTTCCTTTCTGCTCTTCCCTCTACTTTCTTTTGTTTTATTCATCCATTTTTTTTTCAATCTCTCACACAACTGAAATTAAATTTTCAGGCCGAGGTGAAAATTATCGGTGTGTCTTTTCATTCAACCGACGTAGCTTCATGTTCAAATTACGGCAGTTTCTATAAATTTATTACAATAAACCATTTCTGTTCAAAGAAAAATTCAAAATCTTTAGCATACGTGTCACATTTTAACATAGCAGTGTTCCATTTTCTGTTCATCGTCGGTACAGAAGAGTACGTGACGTAGATTGAAATTTTTTTGAGAATGATAAAACGTGAAAATAAAAAATTGTCGAGTACAACGGTAAATCTGGGTGAAACTGATTTCAGGAAATAGGACACCGTATTGCAGTTGTGTTCGGTGAAAATGAGAGCCCCGGCTGTGACGTCACACAGACCTTCAGTGACGTCACAGGAGCGTTCGATACACGAGAGTTTAGTGGTGGGGATGCTTAACGGAGATAAGCGAAGAGAACGAAAAAAGATAGGGTTGGATACGCAGAGGGACCAAACAGAGATGGCGATGCGGGGAGGAAGAAAGGCAGAGAGGAAGAGAGAAGGGATGTGGGATAAAACAAAAATGCGAGAGGAATATTAATCCGGGGATGACAAAAAGAAAAAAAAAACCAATACTAGTTTGGTTTGTACGGTAAAAAATGATTCGTTTGAACAAACTGAGTCTATACGTATATTGATCCAGGAATTATTCATTTTGCAGATCTGCCCGATAAAATAGGAAAATAGATTCAGATTTTGATAAATTTTATTATCCGTGATACGTAGGATTTATCAGCTTCCACTGCATGCAACGTTGTTCGGAAATCAAAGTACCGGATTATTTCAAGTGGTGAGTTTTCGAAGCTGAAAAAGAGCTCGAATTTCTGGTTTTTTGAAACGGAGAATCCCAAATTTCGCTATATTAGCTTTTGAAAAACAGGTTTCGAAAAAGTTTCCGGAATTTCATTTTTTTTTTTTTTCATCAGAACGAGAATGAAAAAATATTGCAGAAAATTTCGAGTACCTGCATCGAAAGTAAAATGATCGTTTCATTATCCAAATTCCTTCTTTTTTTTTCATCCTAGCTCCCGTGCGATATTTCACAAAACTGTTTTTTAAGAGCCTGAATTACATCGAGGGAAGGAAACTTTTTAGCTCCCAGAAAGCAAAATTGAAGCTCCATTCTTCTAACATAATCGATTGAAAAAAAATGTCGATAATCAGTCGACGCGTTGAGATTTTAGTCACGATTTCAAATTATCGGTTTTTTGATTGGCCACTCTGTGAGAGGTTGGGGCAAAATGGACCGCAATTTTTTTTTAAATATTCATTCTGCTGACTCGTCCTTCGTGTCGATTGTGATTCTCAATGTGACGTCACCCCACATTCATTTCTCGCCTGGTGATGGATACTTGGTAACAAAAGACCTTCGCTCACGCGATGAGTAACGGAAGTGACGTAGAACTCATATATCTCTTGCCTCCGGGCCAGTTATTAAGAATTCCCTGCTGATCTGCACATCGTATGTATACGTATACGTAGTGGTTTCATCGTCAACATTTCTGCTTTTGATCCGAACTGATTGGAGAGGAGAATCAACATTTGATTAATTCAACCCCCCTCCTAAAACAAAAAACAAAAATCGTTCAGATTCAACGAAGAAGATAAGCAAAAATATATCTGCGACGAAATTAAAAAAAATTCAATCTCGGCAAAAAAAAATAGGAGCTGAATGGACTCAATTAACCCAAAAGTGAGAAAAACCTTACGACAATGAGATGCAGTCTTTTCTTTAGATACACACTGTTAGAAATAAAAAGTTGTAACTTAGGTCCCCCAAAATTCGTCAGCCGAGTTCAAAATTTTTAGTGGTGTTATCAAATAAGAAACAAAATGTGTAAATAGTGCAAATTAAATGTTAGAATATGACACAAATTTCTGTTACCTAGACTAATATGAATGTTGAATCGTACCACAAGTATGAATTGGACCTATTGTGACATATTTTTCAGTACTTTCTTCCTAAATTGTGTTCCAGATAATCCAATCAAGCTTTATGCTGATTTTGACATTTTCTTGAGTGAAATTAAGAAACTTGTGTGTCACATTGGATAATGGAGGAGTAAAATAATTCCGAAATGGACATAAAAATCAACACAAAGTTTTTTCTACTGCAATTAAGATGATTTATGTACATAAGAAAAAAAAACAGAATATGGACCATTAATGACCAAAAAAAAAACAACGAAAAATTGTGTTTGCCTATAGTCCCTCGAAATTTGTGTGATTGAAAAATAAACAAATTTTCAATTGCCACGTAAAAATTTATGTGAACGAAAGTATAATCAATACTTGGGTCACACCGCGTCAATAACTGGTACACTAACTTCACACGGAGATACAATAGTTGCCAAACTCGTTAAACGCGATAGCTGTTCTCGTATCACATACCTGAGGGTACCTAGAAGTCTGTCTTTTAAATAATCAATGCGAAAGCGCAGGGCGAATAGTATTAGAAATAATTCGCAGCGTTGAATCGATGAACATGTGTAAAGAACAGAGCTACAAATCCGCCGAATTGAATAAGGATAAAAATGTGACTATATCGGTCGAAGACTTTCTAGGATACATGTCAAAGATGTGGGCGATACTTTCCGATTAATCGAAAGTTCCGATGTTTGCTTCGAACAATCGATTATTTTCTGTCGATTTTTATATTATACTTTTTATACAGGTTTAATTTTTTATGTCCAGCAACAACTCAACATGACATCGCCTCCAATAATAGTAAATCACAAATGAAGATGTCATATGAAAAAAAAAAGTCGAGTTAGGTATAAAATGAACAGAATTTTTTTCGCAGTAATGCATAATTTATATCTCGGCACCGATTTTTTTTTCACAAAATTATCGTAATTATGATCGATTATTTCCTGAACATCGTCGATTTTCATCGAAATTTCAACGATACATTTTTTTGCAGGATATTTGCGTTACTGTTTTTTCTAAGAATGCGATGGCAGCAGCGTGAACACGCGTTTCTGATTCCCCGAGCTTTTGTTAATCACGAGAAAAGCTCGAAAGGGGTAAAAACTTTTTCTGGCAGAAGATGCCTAACGAAGAAATCTTGAGACAAAAGGTGCAGCGAGCTGTGCTAGCGCGTCACATCAAGCAGCCGGCTCGAAGAGATCTTGCTTTGATGGTCTAGGATCTAGGTATCCCGCTGTTTGAGATGCGGGGCGGTTCGGCCGCAGTGCGCCATCCTCACCCTCGACACCCCGGGGACAAGACTCGAGCAAGAGAGTGCAAATGATGCTCGCAGCTCAGACCATCACCGTACGTATTTCATCGCACATTTCTCAGCAACGATGATCCGCCTTTCAAAACTGAAGATGAAAAAAAAAGATTGAACAAAAATGAAAATTAAGAATACTAATGAGTTTTTTTTTTCTCTATTCGTGTTGCGAGATCATCATTTTTTTTTTACGGACAGTGAATAATTCGTGTTGATTAATGACAATATCGATGAATTGAGCCTTTTTGCCGCAGCCTTGCATTTAATTAATCTAATATAATAAGGTTAATTCAGAGTTCCAGAAGAACGAATAAAATCTTTTTTTTTTTTAATTTTGTGTTATTTGGAACTTTTCTTCTCTCCTGAAAGAACAAATTTGTTTGTGTCAAGGCGATTACCCACAGTAAATTTATATCGGGTTCAAAAATATTCTCCGTATCAAGCAATAGTGAGGATATTTTTTATTAAGGTAAAATAAGAGTACATAAACAACGTAACTGGAAATAGTGAATGAAAAAAAATCAAATTCAGCCAAAAAACACGGAATTGGTCCAAGAAAGACAGCAGAAAGCGTTTGAAGGTCCGCAGGATATATTTTCAGAGTCAGTATAAAAATTCAAAACGAGTATTCTAATACAGTAACGCGGTTATAGTTCACCGAATTTCGTTTGTATAATCAATTGTACGGCATTGCGGCAATAACGACATTTCGCAACGTCGTTATGGTAGATGCCTAGATGGTGACCGTTTTTCGATACCTGAGTGCCCGATGAACATATAGTTTCACACGCACTCGAAACCCGTGTAGTGGCGTGGCTCGTGCTTTTACACGTGTACTTCAAATGGAAACAAACAGCCTCCGTAAAACGCTGAGTTAAATTGATGGAGGAGCGTTGCACATGTATTTGAACTGACGCTGGCCGTTCTATAGAACCTGACGGGCTCATTAATAACGAAAAATTAATTTCACCGTTCTGGAAGGGTCGGGACGAACAAGGGATGAAAGTTAATCCCGTTTATCAACCGTCGATTGAGCGGATTTTTCTCTAATACTATCGATTCACGCCGTGAACAAATGCAGACCCCTTCCTTACCGATGCTCGGATTCGGTCGGTGCTGCTGCCACCGTACCATATGATGACAAAGTAGATTCCATCGGGTTCGTTAAAGTTGATAGAGAATCATCTTCCGA
Organism: Euura saliciscinereae; assembly: GCA_018420115.1. Lineage (NCBI taxonomy): Eukaryota > Metazoa > Arthropoda > Insecta > Hymenoptera > Tenthredinidae > Euura > Euura saliciscinereae. Next base: position 25,978 of record JAFFZH010013919.1, on the reverse strand, counting down.
TATCCGATGTGGTCTGACACGAAAATCAGTCGTTTAAAATCGACAAATTATTGAGATGATATTTTAGTCGTGTCGGTAAATTATCGACGCAGCTGAAACCAATTTCATTATGACTTGAGAACGCATGGTGTCCCGTTATTGGGATTATTTATTCTCTCCGTCTTCTCTGAGTATCGAAAACTATAGTGACAACTTATTGCCAATTAGAGCGTGGCTAAAGTGGACGTCAGTATTTCACATGATTATAATGCGATAAACTACAAACAGCTATCCGCTTTGCCACTACGCAGGCGTGTAAAGTTTCTTTCGTGCGATATACCGGGTCTCGTATCAGATACGAGGATTTTGCGGTGACACGAGTGACACTCGAGAAAATTCCCACGTAATGAAAAAAAAAAGAAAAAAGTAGAATAGTAGAATAGTCGGTTTCTAAATTCTTTCTTGAGCCGCGTCATTCACTCCGCGTGGTGTACGTAGGCTCACCGTCGATTTGAATTTGTTGAACGAATTCTCGAAGAATATACGCCTCGCTGTTTTTCAGAGGTAGAATTTTTCTGAACTTACGTTCATGAATTTATAATGAGTACCGTAGAGCGTGATAAAAATGATAAAAAAGAAATATGTCGATAATGATACGAGTGAAGACAGCAAAAGAGTCTAAATGGAATTACGTCATGTTTGCTTAAACAATAGAGCTGGTATAACGTACGAGCTGTATTTGTACAATCAACGAGAGATTTATCAATCGAGGAGCTAGGAAATGAATGTGGGTTTTAATATACGAGACTCTGTGAGTTACGACGTTAACGAGTCCGACACCCAACTCGACGCAGATACAACGAAGATTTATTCGTTGCCCTTATGATCAGCCAGTAATTACCTGGCGGTTCAACGGCTGTTGAACTTTATTTAACAACCAATTAGTCAGGAGATTAGATGTATCGCACTGACTACAATGTACACCCAGGGCCGGATTAACTCTGTCCGGGGCCCTAGGCAACAACTTTGTCCGGACCCCTTTTCAATGCGTTGAAAAAAGCAATGATATCGTTATTGCGGAATTTCATACAAATTTGAAATAAAATTTTCGTTCGAAAAAACTCTTTTTTTTCTTGGTGCGTGCACCGGCCCCCAGTCGATGCGGGGCCCCTAGGCAGTTGCCTACTCTGCCTAATGGTTAATCCGACCCTGTGTACACCACTTTATCGGTATCTCAAGACCGTTATGTAATACCTACGTGATGGGAGCAAGAAAAGTGAATTGGGTGACAATTGTACGGTCAATGGGTAGAAAGTTGTTTTAGATCGTCAACAGAATTTCGGGTCAATTTTTTCAAAAATTCAAAATCAAAGCCGCGTTTCGGCGCTGGAACTCAATACCTATAAAAAATCAGCCATCAAAATTTTACGTCAAAAACTGTTTGTTTTATATTTTTTTATTTTCGTACCTCAAAACCGTATCTCCTACAATTTTTATGATACAGGGCTATTGATTTTTTTACATGTTCAAGTGACCGGACTGAACAATCAGTCGGATCGAATTTTCGATATCTTCATTTCTTCCAAAATCGCATTTTCAAAAACCGACAAGATGTATTCACAAAATTTTTAGGCTCTGCGAGGGTAATGTTCGATGAAAATAGTACGTACAAAAATAAACAGTAACTTCGTAGTGCCGATCTCAGGAGGTAAAAGACAGAAAAAACAGCTGAAGGCCAATTTTCATACTTTAGAACGATTTTGCACGAGGCACGGAATAAAATCCACCGGTTGACCACGATTTCAGATTTTCTTGCCTCAAACTGTTCAGTAAAGGAGCTTTTTCAAAATAAAGTAGTAAAAAAAGATTCACGGTATATAGAAATTTGGCAAGAAATGATCAAACGAGCAAAATTTGTCGAAGACCAGCGTATAGACACAGGATAATTCGTCACCTTGGCGGTGAAAGTGGGTAGGTAATGACCGTGTAACGATCAGTGTCTCGAAAATGTCTGTCGCTCTATCATAATTATGACGGTTATTATCGTAATTATGATCCTGATGATCAATGTCTCGATGTCCCCCGCGCGTGTACGACGCAGTGAGACAATGGAACAATTGGTTAAAAACGCATCGCTCGGTCGACTTGAGTTTGTAATTAGTAATTACACCCGTTATAAGTGGGATAGGCGTATAATACGTATTATCTTAGAATCAAATCTCTCTCTCCCAGACTTGGAAACATCCGCTGCATATGTAGGCACGTATCTGCTCCGAGGCGCGTTAGCATTCGACGATAACCGAGAGGAGGAGGTGTGCAACACAGTTTGTACTGCATGAGTCATATCACCTCGTGGACCAAAAAACGAATCTGCTATTATTCTCCGGGTCGACCCTAATCGGGAAGTCCAGCTGACTCTGCGGCGTCTTAACCCCGACTTACGTGATTTGGATGGAAGCGTGTACGTGGCTAAATTTGGATCAGACGCCCACCTCGTTCCAGCACAGGATAAACGGTCCAATTCCAGTTTTCCGACTCGCTGGTTGCAACCTGATCGACTTTTCACCCGGCACTTGACACTTAAAAATGTCAACTGGTCTTTTTTCTCCGATTTCTTGAAATACGTCGAAGGCTAGTGGAAAATAAAATATTCAAAGTTTTGCCGGAACTGAGGCAGGTCTTGTATTGTAACGGCTAGAGTCGAGGTCGACGGTGTATGTCTGTGTAGTAATGAAACTATTATCGCATAATAACTATTGTATTGAAGGTGGATTTCCGAGAAGAAGGGATTACACATGTTTTCAATTTTGCTTTTCGATAGACGTTATCTTGCTACGTTCATTTACCTCTAACCTTGTTAAATATTTACCTGTATAGGTCATAGGATATAATAGGATTCAAAATTGAAAAGATTTATTCATTCCTTTGAGAGATTCCAGTTTCATGGAGAATAGGATAATGTATACAGACACAGTCCGATCCAAGGAAACTCGTAATTACATCTTCTGTTTATTACACCGTCTCCTGTAATGACAGGGGAAATAACGCCGCTCACTTTTTTGCCATCGGTTTTCAATCGTTGTGTGAAACATATATTTATGGGTCACGCGGTTCCGCGGTATGCTTGCTCTAATAATCAGTAACAAGAAATAATAAATTATAGATCATATTACAAAATGGTCCAGGCGGCTCATTATCACACGTGTTATACATTTCATTATAAAACACACATCTCAAAATTCCAGATGTGATATTGAAATATCATTGGAATCGTATCTTGGCTAGCATACAGGAATAAATTTAGGGAAAATGTAGACCTATAACAACTCGATTTGATCCTTTCACTAGTTTCACTGAAAAAAGGGTCCAGAAATTTACCATTTTTTTTTCGTTACTAGGTCTATATTTCGCCTAATAAATTTGTAAAGTAGTAAGAATATTATTTGATGTAAATTTATCATATATTATTACACAGTCTTCATTCGTATCGACGAACTGCCACACGTCGAGAGTTTTTTCAGCTTCAGAGACAATCAGTGTCCATTTATCGATATCGGGTTTATAATGAAAATAGGAATTCGCTGTGCCGTAACTCGTTTACTAGTTCATTCGTTTATACGTTGAGCTGATGAGTTTTCGCATCGTGTACTGTCTATATTGTATCCACATGTACGTGTGGGTGTCTCGAAACATTGTACAAAGGCTATTGTTCTACGAGGGCTTCATTCGAATTGAAATAGAAGTTAAAAAAAAAATAACTAACTCATTGTCAGTGAATTTTTGCTGTCACGTGCCGACGTTTCTATTCATCATCTTCCAATATTCAATATTCTCTATTGTTTCAACTTTTGATCAGACCAGAAGTAGTTGAGATTCTATAAATATAGACGAGAATCAGAGCCGTTCCTTCTGAATACAGTGATACAAAAAATTCTTCTTATATATACAATTATATTCTATAAATAACGGAAAGACCGCGAGGTTATGTAATTTACATAATGTATCATGAAGAACACAGTTTGCTTTCTCACGAAGCTTTGCAAAATAATCCGAATTATTATTCTTATTCTTTAGCTCGCTGTAATTGATTTCGCGATTTCCCACATCCTTCTCACAATTAGATCACGGAATACGAAACGTTGGATTAAATCGTATAATTTTATCCGGATCTTCTATTAATCCAAAGGTATTAAAATCCTAGTGTACCGAGTCCCCGGTTCTTCATTGTAATTAGATAATGACTAAAGCGCGCCTAGACGTTAATACGTATACACATACTTATTGCTCAGGCACGTCCTTGTCTCGTGAGTCAAGCGGAGTCCCCGTGACTTGAGTAGCTTAACTCGACGTTATTCAAGCTCAACGGAAATGCGATGAAATTTCTAAATCCGCATGTGCGACAAAATACTTTTTTTACGGCAGAGGCATGATAATGTCACTTTATGACGCCTGTTTTCGGCCCGTCAAGTGGCGCTTTATACGGCTGTAGTCCACCTCGACACATAAAGTCTTTATAACGTAGTTCACCTCGACCTGTAAAGTACTTTACAAGTCGAGGTCGGACTGCGCCTGCGCAGTACTGCTTCCCGAGCTAGCAGTCGACTCGGCAAACGGATTATGTGTCATGGTGGACGCGGAGTTCGAAGCGGACCTCAACTGGCGTCAAAGTGACTTATCATACCTCTGCCGTAAAAAATATCGTATGATGCTTGCGCGTAAAGTGACTGTTCGAGCGAGGTTATGTTTTTCGTACTCGCCGCTGGCTTTGCCGGAGGCTCGCCTTCGGCTCGCCGGGCAAAACAGCGGCTCGTACGAAAAACCTAACCTCGCTTGTAAACAGTCACTTTACGCGCATGCCGCATAATATACTATTCCCAGTCTCACACTCCAAACGGGAAGAGCCAGGAGATTACTGCAAGAAGTTGAACGAAAAATTGCAGCCACGAAAAAAAAAATCGATAATACCTACATTAAAAAACCGCAGTGTCCAAGTTTTTTAGTTTGTGAAAGATTGTGAAAGTCTATCGAGTCTTAATTACGTCAATATTCTTTTACAAGTGGACAGTTTTTCAATTGCATAATGTGTGTATATACTCGCGGAACTATCAATTATAAGAAAGTGACTAATACCCTTAGGGAAAGATAAAAAAAATGAAAATTCTTTCATATTCCATCAATTTGAAAAAATTCTTGTGTTTTTTTTTTCAAATTATAGTCAATATCGTCTGTACCTGCTTTCTTTTTAACATGAAGATTGAGCCTTTTATCGAACGACTAAAAACGGTGGTATAATAAGTTAATTTTAGAATATGAAATTCATCTGATCCGAATTTTAAAAAATACGACCAATATCATTCTATCAACAGACCAGTTAGATTACCAACGATCCAGTAGTATTTTAAAACCGTCTGCTACACACCTATAATACTAACCGTTGAATGCATCATATTGCAGCACCACGGGGTGAGCTTTTAAATTATTTTTGTACGTACACAAGTGACTCACTCCGGCGACTCAACATCGTACGAAAACCCTCAGATCGAGAGTAAGAAAGAGCTAAAAAAGAAACAACCGCTAATTCATACTCTTTATTGGATCTAAAAATGAAAGTATAAACATTTCGTGAAGAGAACATACTTGCAGGCATAGATGAATGTCATACGAACGAAAACTATGACAAAAACAATTCTCCGAAAAATGGTAACAGGAGAAAGAGATCGGAATTTGAACAGGAAGCATCAAATGCTGTAATTGTATCTGACGTTTTTTTTACCGAGAATTTTGCAAGTTGTGGCTCTCTGCATGCGCTACATTTGTGTCACAGTCATGTCAATCGAATTACGGATACAGTCACCGAAGCGCCGTAAACATAGCCGTTGGCGCCGTCGATGACACACAAACTGACGTTAATCATTCTGGAAAACCTTCAGCGCGAGTTACGGCTAGCGAATAAAGCGCGTCGACTGTTGTTTGTGTCCGCAGAGATTCGCCACATCGAAAGATCATCAGGGTTCATTGATAAATGTATCCGCGTGAAGCAGTTTCGCTCGGTGGGACTGGGGCATCACTAGACAGCGGGCGCTGAATCGCTCTTTCTATCTTTGAAACGAGGAAGAAAGGAAATAAGCGGTCTTCACCATTTTTACAGAATGATATAAAAAAACCTCGTTTATATTTTTACGTTCCTTTTTCCCCCGACGTCAGCATGTGCTCTCTAGAAATAAAAAAAAAAGAGAAAGGCTGCTTCTTTGTACCGATTTTAACAATATAAAAAGAAGATTCGCTAATACTATACGTCGTCGCTGCACTTTAGACTGTTCGGTATTTGATACCTATATACCCATACCTACTCCCCTCGTCTGACAGTAATATCTGGTTTTATGGGTCTGAGGTGATGCCCTGCGTTGGTTTAATGGCGCGGCCGGCGGCTCCTGTGCAAGAAGCAAGCCACTCTTCTCTGCAGGGCTATATGACAATGTTTTCTTTAAGGGTCTCTCTCCCGGCGCCGTTTTTTTCGTCCTGCTCATTTCACACCGCAGAGAATCTTTCGTGCAGCGAATTTCGTCGCGATGTGCGCGAATTGAAATCTTAATTCCTTTTTCTTTTTTTCTTTAACACATGCACGATTTCTACGTTTCTTAGACTTTACCATTAAACGGCTCTAAAGTGACATTTTTTTTATCGGCTTGATAAAAGCGGGCAAAAATGAAATTTTATTCGAGGGAGAAATAACTCAAGATTTTTATTTTTCTTTATTTAGAATTTTTTTTTCAATTTCAAGTTATTTCAGTTATTTCAACCATTTATATATTTCATTTTTATTTTAACATTATTTCTTCTATTTCCAATCAATTTTCTTCTCATTATTTCATTCGTTTTCTCAGCTATTCGTTATTATTTCATATATTTCTCACTATTTCAGTTATTTGCACGGTTATTTTTTATCATTTAATTTGTTTCGTCGGTTATTGCTCATTATTTCAGTTATTGCCTCGGTTATTTATCAATATTTCACGAGTTATGGACACGTTATTCCAACGAGGTATTTCCCCCTCGATTTGATAGTCCGCTTTTTGAGAAATTACCAAAAACACATATGTATATATACATATTATTTTAATCATATTTACTTTTTCAGCTTACCTACTGCCTTACTTCTTCCGGTTGAAAAAATGCAATCTAATTGTAACACAACTATGAGGTGCCATGTCAAAAAAAAAAACGATCACCTTAGTGCCGTTTATAGGCACAAAAAACGCAGAAATCAATACGTGCGTTACAAAAAGTATGGTGTGCAACAAGGGCTAAGTATAGGCTTTTTGAACTGGTTTGGTTAGAGTACTCGGTCTAAAAAGCCCACTTTACGCCCTCGGTACACAATATAATATTTTCTTCAATCCACGTGAGGAAAAAAAATAAAAAACTGCGATTATCCTACTTCTCCGGGGTCAAGAATCTCCGTCGTTTTTAGATACGTGTATTATTATCATTTTTCACCGCGATAACTTTCTACGGATGAGTGGCCGAGCGGCTATACGACCGCGACGTACGCTTGAACTTCTAGTATCGATAGTAATTATGCTAATCATGCGCAAGGTTGATTGCACTTTTACGTTTACCGCACGTAGCTACGCCTCGCGACGCTGCAGTATACACACGGAAGATTAACGATAAGCTCGCGGGTGCACGGCCGCAGCGATATTCACACGTCGTTCAGTTGGGGTTTCGCACGTATTTTTTAAATTTCATGTATCAGTAGTTTGCAAAAAAATAATTAACTCATATTTTTTCTTTTCTCAATTGAAACAAAATTGAAGGAAATATAACGGATCGCAAATTACTACGTTGTGACGTAACCCATGCTAAAGTATATCTGTATATGCTGGAATTTAATTGCCTGTGTAACTTTTGTGATTATCATTTCTAACGAAAAAGAAAAGACACGACCTAATTATTTCGACCTACTCTACACTGCAATCCTATTTTTGGACCGTGTGGAGAATATTTTGTAGTCAATGACATTCTAGTCAGTTTTTTTTACCTATGCAGATGCAGATATAGAGACTTGGACCAGACACACTGAGAAAGAAAGTTGAATTTATGAAGACGAGGTACAAAAAGAAAAGATCGTCTTTTTCTTTGAATAAATATATTTCGTTGTATACTTTCTCTAGAAATTTGGGGAACGGCATCGTTCCAACTTTTCCAATTTATGACACTGTCATGATATGAAAAGACGTCGACCTAGATCACAAAAATATTGAATTTCAAATCGATTATCACCTCGGAATAGATACATGGATTTTGTTTGTCCTTTATTCAACTCTTTAACCTCGATTTTGCTTCTCATTCGGAGATTCTTTGAATCAATCCAAAAAGAAAAAAAAATGTGGATCTGAATTTGGATCATCGAAGTCGTCACTGCAGGTTTGTCCTCAAATTGAATTCGTTTAGTATGAGACTGAAGTGCAGCTACACCATACGTGATAAACAAAATGCAACGCGGCTGCAGCGCACATGCGCTTCGTCAATGTTTTTTTTTTGTTTTTTTTTATTATCCACACGTAATTTCTCGGTCACTGCCTCGCCGAGGATAGAATTGTCACTCGGGACGCGCTTTCGTTCGATTATAAAGACTGATTTGAAACCTGTAATACGATTACTAGAAGAAAATAAATTGGAATAAGAATATATATAGGTAAACTGGTTCTAGGATAAAAGTGGCAACATTCATTTACTGATTTATGAATCAAAACTGATAATAATGAATCTGATGAACTAACGAAACTGATGAATCGAAATTGATGATAAAATTGGGATCCCCAATTTTGGGGATTGTTTCTTGCTTTTTTTTGATCGGAGATTATATATTAATCAAGAAATACGAAATAACAATATTTGTATTGAACTAATTTTAATCGAGGATGAGGAGAAAACGAAGAAAATTGTTTCAGATCCCAATGTTAGAGTAATGAAATGAATAAAATGATTTTTTTTTTAAATAAAGTCGATCGGAAACTTTGAATCGTAATTCTGACACTGGATCTATTTCGTAGAAGAGTAACAATGATTTTTTAATCAACCTGGATATTAAACTCGATTAATAAAGATGACACAGGAATCAAACGAAATTTATAATCACAGTTTTTCTTGATGATTAATCCTTTTATTTCAATTAATTCATATTTATTTATTCATACCATATATAAATACGTCTATTAAATTCAATGCTGCATAAAACAATATTTGTCATATATTCTGTCAATCAAATAAACTATGAACGAAACGACAAAGAAAAAAACTCGACTATTTTCGGGATTAGTTCGATTTCAAGTAGGTATAAGAAATCCGTAGAAAAATTGTAACTCTTCTAACTAAGAAATATTGCGATTTTTTTTTCATATCATCACACCAATTTTTCAAGCCTGTGAAATAATTCGTTGAATCTACATAATTACATAATTACATGATGAATATATGTAGTCAAATTGAAGAAGCATAAAAAAACGAAGATTACAATGATTTCGAAAGATTGCATTAGCAGAAACATTACATGAAAAATTGTAAAGATATAACAGAAAGATTCCAAAGATTAAAAAGATCACGAAGATTACATAGGATTTCAAAAGATTAAAAACGCAAATTTTGGAGACAATAAATTACAAGTATAACAAAATATTGCAAAGATTACAACAGATCGCAAAGATTACAAGAAGGTTACAAAGCTCCTGTATATGTACCGGACTACAACAACAATTAATTACAATTAACCCCTCGGTCTAGAAACTAGTCCATTATTTCCGGAATTTAAAAAACTGTTCATAAGAATATTCCCGCTCCAGTTTTAACCCCGATGCATCGCCTCTACTCGTCGTCAGGTTGCGCATAATAATCTTGTACGCGAGTAAAAGAGAGAGAGATAGAGAAAGAGGGAGATGGAAGATCTAATAATAATTCAGGGAGAGTCAGGGAGAGTCAGGGAGAGTCAGGGTAAACCGCGCGCGTTGCATCGCGGTGGGGATAGGAGGGAAAATCAGTTGGTTGCGCCTCTCGCGCTGCGAGCCTCGTCGTTTCCCCCCAAGCACATCGACATCCACATCCACAGTAACAGCCACACGCCGCTTAGTCGCTGGCTGAACGCCCGCCATGGACGACGGTGAGGCGGACGCGATATACACGATTAAAACCGACTGCGAACGGTCGCGGGGTGTTGATAACGCTGTCACACTGTCATAACCGACGATCACAGCTTCCGCGCCCGAAATGTCAGGGAGTCTAAAGACGAGTTAAAACCCCGAAAGTGTCGTCACCCGAACGTGACAAGTCCTGTGCGAGCGTGTCGATTGTTTTGACAGAAGAAAAAAAAAAGAAGTGAATGTGTGAATAAAGTTGTTGTTTATGATAAACCGTGTGTTTAAGTGTTATTTATTAAACTCTGAGCAGTTGAGCGACAGTTTTGTTCACGTTTAATGTTGTGTTTTTTTTTTGTTGTGTATTTGAGGGACCGAAGAGAACGAAGATAGTCCGGTTTATTAGAGTGATATGACTGTTGATGCGAAATAACGAGGAGCTATGAAAAGGCAGAGCAGGCTAAAGCATTTCTCGACTTGTAACGCGAACGTACTTAATGCACTAATTGTTCAATTACTCGGTTAATTGGGATTTATTAAGAAGTCGAGCAAACTGTAAATTGAACTCTGGCAAGGCTCGAAGCGGGAAGAATATTATATTGTAACTATAAACAGTATAAATTTTATACAATCCTCAATTCAAACTGTGGTGTAACTGACTCGAAGGACTAGTGTTTTCGTTCATTTTTTGTTTTCTTTATTTTTATACAACATAATTACGGAAGGATTAACCGAGTGGATATATCGGCAGGATGATGATGGCTCCGCCGCAAGTAGTCGGGGTGTTGTTGAAGAAACCTGGACAACACGAGGATCTAAATCATCCCAGAGTACCGCCTCTCGATCCACAGGAAATTAAAATTCGCGGTAAGATTGTCATGCGATATAATCAAGGATGAAAAAGACAAAAAAAAGAAAACGTTGTATTGTGTTACGAGTGCGGAAAGTGGCCGATATACGCACGTGCCATACACGCTATTTTCTTTTTCTCATTCGTGCGATGAGATGTTTGATTTTCGGCGCCTGTTTTAGGTTGCGGAAAGTACCTATTTTCCGAGCAGTGCGGAAAGCTTTACTTCCCGCACTAGGGCTTTATTTCCGCACTGTTTCGAAAAGACAACGTAGACAGGTTTTTACTTTTTTTTTCACGCTTTTAGTTAGGATTTACTCCAAGAATTACCGTTTAGAAGTTTACGTCGTTCTAAAGTACTGATTAAGACGCGATCCCGATGCCACTTAGCTCTGAGATTGAACTTTCAGAAGCTCTGCGACTTGCTAAAGTTCATTTTTGCGGATGCAGAAATCTTGAGGATCTGCTTCGCCAGATTTATCAGGAAAATTGACCCTCAAAGTCTGAGAATTAGTGTACACATAATATTATGAAACTGAAGCTAGCAGCCATGATTAACAGCCAAAAGTGCTGAATTCAATTGGAATGAAAGAATGAAAAAGGCCTAAATGAATGATTTTCAAGCTTTCATAAAACATTATAGGACGAAATCTGTACTTTCTAATTATATTCAGGAGAAGCTTGAAATGTTCGGCTGATAGCTAAGGCTGCTGGTCTTATCTTCGTCATAATATGGTACACTAGGGGCTCCGCCCCTGCGCGCTTCGCGCGTCCACCCCGGTCGGCGCTATGCGCCTCAAAAATTGGTTTCACACCTTTTCATTCCCTTAGGAGTCGAATTTCAAAAAACGCTTAAACTACTTTCTAGGTATTTGAATGAGCAATGATTTGAAGCCAAAACGAAGTCAATATCTCATCGGGCCGAGGAGATATCCATGAATCTGCGAAAACATGTTTTACCCCGTTTATTCTCCTCGTGGGGCGAATTTCGAAAAATCGCTTCTTAATGGGTGGTTACGAAGGGAAGGGAACATGTTGTCCAAATTTCAAGTTTCTAGGTCAAGGGGTTTGGGCTGGGCGTTGGTGCCACTTGTTCCTTCATAGATATAGATCAGATATAGATATTATATTACAACTTCGAGTGCAATTTTTCTCGGAAACTCGACGTGATAGATTGATTCTGTTTACAAATTCGTAATCCGTACTGAAATTCCCTACGGAAACCACTCCTATACATATATGGGTAGTTCTCTACTAATTGGAAATTCGGCCACACAAACTGTCCCCCGCAAGTTTTTTGTTTAAAATAAATAACAAAATATGTATAACGGAAGGCGGACATAAATTAAACATATAGCTTGAAAAAGCTGAAGCATTTTTTCCTTATTTTGCATGTTATCGACGATTTGTGAAAAACTGTGACAGGGGACTGTTTTATCCATCAGGGGACTGTTGAAATGAGAGTAAACATTTTTTTTCATCAGAATTAACCGATCAAATGTCTTTATTTTTCTCTTGAAACGTTACGAAGATTATAACATATTATTAATGCTGAATCAAATCAATAACAAATGTTGCATTATTAATTATTTATCGGCCGGAAATATTTTGATCAAATTTTCAATTCGTTCGTAACTCAAGCGTTCTGCAATTCGTTTCTGTTCTAATACTTCTTCTCTTGTTAATTTATTCTTCGTTTTAGGCGGCATTGTGCAGCATAAGCTAATAGAAACGACATACTATCGTCCAATGGAAGATAAAACAGTCCCCTGGAATATACAGAACAGTCCCCTGCATCATAAAATGACAGGGGACTGTGCCCAGGGTACTGTTGTTTTTGCAATGAAAGTTAACTAGTGCCAAGTCATTCGAATTATTTATTGATTACAAATTAAAAAGTGCTAAGGTACTCATTGCGTCAACTAAATATCAAATCACTGAAATCTAATCACTCGTAATAATAGAAAAGCTACCCGCCAGGGGACTGTCATCGAGCGGCCCAGACGCGTCTTCAATGACAAACAATGGGTTGTGACACTAAAAAAAATACCGCCTCATCATTTCTTGGTCTCCGGACGAACTTCACATCGTTTCCATTTTGTTTAACATAATAAAGGGTCACTACGATCCAAAGTATGCATTTGGCGCGATTTTTAAATTGAATCAGGGGACTGTTCTGTAAACTTGGGGACAACGTTTGAGTGATGATTTTTTAGATTAAAAATCTGTTTAAAATCATAGGTGTATTTTATAAACACGCGTTCTCTACTCTAGTTTAACTTAACACCATTTGAACCGAGGGGCTATTCACTCGGAATCTGAAGAAAATCTGTGTTACCATCTCCGGCGAGTTTTGACGGAATCCAACGAAGTTTGTCGGAATCGCTGCGACCCGACAAGGACCGCTGGGTTTCGGCTAGACCGCCGAGATTCGCTGTGATCCGGCGAGGATCGCTGTGCTTCGGCGGCGATCGCTGGGAATCGGTGAGTTCCGGCGAGGATCGCTCAGAATCGCAGCGATTCGCCGAGAACGCTAAGGATCGCTTGATATTATTAAATGTGAACTGCTCTGAATTTCGAATTTTCGGTCTATTTAGATTTACTGACTTCTGACGATCTCTAGCGATCTTGCGTCGATTTTCGCTGATATAGTTGCGTTTTGTGATGGAATCCCTTGGTGATTCCTCGAGTGAATAGCCCCTCGATTTGAACTACGTAATTTTAATCCTGGAAATAAATATTAATCGTGAAACTTGTTATTCTGCGAAGGGGACACGACAGGGGACTGTATTTTGGGGTGTTTGAACGGCATTTAAATGAATATTACAAATTATTTAATTATATATGGGATGTGGCGCTCTAAGAATGGGTAACGTATTCTTGTTTTTCATACATAAAACTCAGTAATAATACCTCTAAATACATAATTTTTGCCTGGGACATCGATTTTCCAATTAGTAGAGAAGTACCCATATGTAGAGATTGAATTTTGGATGGGAAAAACTATCCAGGCCCTCCCAGAAACGCCAAGTTTGCCCCGAACCGGAAAAAACGTGTGACGTTCCTAATAGTAGGGTCCCAGAATGGCCCTGGACAGTTTTCCCCGATTGGCACTCAATTTCTACACGAGGTGTGCATATCGAATTCTAGAATATCAATTCTTAGGGATGGGCGATACTGTTTGATTAATCGAGTGTATCAATATTTTTCTTTACTTTTTGTCGATGTCCTTACTATTCGATTTATCGATATCCGATTCTTTTCATTCAACATCGGAAAATTCGATTTTTATGTTTTTTTATTCGAGTTTTTTTTTTGTGTCTCCCAATTTAACTGTTCAACACACTGATATGAAGGAGGGATAATATTGTAAATAATATGTATAATAAAAAAAAAAAAATGGGTTATAAAAATAAACAGGATTTTTTTTCGCAATAATTCGATTCGATTTATCGATGCGTCGATGATTTTTTTTCACAAAGTTATCGATATTTGTAATCGATTTTGATTTTCCCATCGATTTTCTTTCTTAACATCGCCCATCCCCATTCTATTCTAAACCAAAAGCCAGGAATTGGTATGAAATATATACGAATATTCGTGAAATGGTGTGAAATACTTGAAAAATGGTACGAAAGGATATAAAATGGCGAATATATCGAGTGGTTTATACCCCTTCGGCACGAACCTTGATAACTTGTGGAAGGGGGGGGGGGGGGGGGGGGGTATTTTATTCCATATTGTCAACTTAAAGCTACGTACCGCGATCAACGCGTCTATACTTCGATATTTTTTATATCCTATCCACTCTCAGAGTTTCTTATAGCCATTGCCTCTAACGCCGCGTCCTTGAGAGAAAATAAGCAAACGTAGTAGGTATATACACGTGGTGAATATCTAACCGGAATTATACCCTTGCGAATCGGGCAGCTGTTTAATGATTAATATTTTAGCAGGGGTCCCATTCTCGGGTGGTAAGAGAGTGCCATGCGAGAAGTGGACTTTGATTCTAACGAAAACACACCAGCACCAACACTAACGCGGATGATAGGGCGGGGGGGGGGGGGGGCAAGAATCAAGGTGTGTAGGTAGGGTGTAGCTCTCATTCTATGCCACACATTCATACTCATACGGTACACTTCTTTCGCACTGTGCCGAGCGCTCCGAGTAGCTCGACCTTGTGACTGACTTTGCGTTGTGTACCTACCTGGGTTTAATCTCTTTTTATGTAATCGCGCGAGGTACGCATGTACGTACCTCTCGCGATGACTCGTCTCAACTGATATATGAGTTATATCAATCGATTGGAATCAGTCCGTAAGCTTTGATGTAGAGAGTGATACGTCACTCGGAGATAATCTCATTCGATATCTTATATTTTTTATTCTTCATGTATTGTTTCACAGATAATAAATTTATTACTCACTCGATTGTTTCTTCTTTTTCTGTCTACATCGAAAGAATAGCTCGGAATATTTCGTAGACAATTTTTCGCAGATCATTTTCTGCGACTTTAATACCTAAGAATCGATATATTCAAGAATATTTTCAACAGTATTTATAATAAATTGAATATAATCCCAAAAATCAATTCTAGGAACAAAGAATCTGAAAAAACGAACTGATTTGGGCTGCCAATGTGACCTGTTTTTTTTTTTTGTGGGATGAAAAAAGTATAATCAGTATAAGAATCGAACAAAAAATTCGTGGTCATCGATCCAAAAAACGCCTGCAGGTACCATTGCGCATCGAAATCTGAATACTTTTACATTGTTTGACTGTAAAACCTTATACGAAACGTTCATTGGCTCCGTTGATCGTAAGACTGACGATAAAGATCGGAAATCTAATTTTCGTTGATTTGGAAAGGGAGGAAACTTTCACATCACCGCATGTACGCGTTTCGTTTCGTACCGGAAGGTCAGAGTCTCCAGCGGATGGAGGAGTCCCGGGATCACGCCTACAATATTTATCTCCTTTTCTCCCTCTCCTTTCTTTGAGAGCGCCGGAATAGAGTGAAGAATGGAGTGCGAAGACTCCCTGCCCCATCAGACAGAAGAAAAACTATTTTTGGGTCTAGTTTTTGGTCTAGCAAACGGAACAAGGATGTCTGGTACGAGACTAGAAGCCACCCTGCGTGACCGTGCATATAATTCAATGGACAAACGCGCGCGGCTTCTACAAGACGGGGTTCTCTGATTTACGAGGTCTCTATGCACCGGGAATAATGTCGATTGTCTGTTGAGCTTCTGCAGACTGGCAGTAAGACGCAGAATATTCGCCACTCCGCTCCGAGGAATCATGATTCGCTTCTTCTTCTTCTTCTTCTTTTTCTATTCAGTCTCTTAGTTTAGTTTTTCTAATATGTGAAGCGAGACGGTATAAAGTGAATGGGGTCTGGGATTCGAATACACGTCGCAGGGCCCATTGATACCTGGATACAAACTTTTGATGACCCCTATATATATATGACTGTAGCAGACGGTGTACAAAATATGTAATTATCAAACCCTTTCTTTTCGAGTCGCGTTTTCAGACTGCACCGACCCCGGAGGATGTGGACTAGAAAATTTTCTTTCATTAACAATTACTGTTTAGGCGTGTAAGCTTACCTGCTTTCTTCAGTGCTTGTCGTACTCTTTGGGAGACTTCAGGGGCTGCGGTAGCCCTCGGTTCGTTATCTGCGATAGTCTAGAGAAATCAAATCTTTGATGCTTGCTGCCTTGGCCCTTGGCAGCTGCTGCTAGTAGAATTTATTCTTCATGATGATTGTAAAAAGATGTACCTTTTTTTTTATCGGTTATTAATCTTTATTGATACTCAATTTAATGGAACATTTGATAGGTAAATAAATATTTTACTAGAATCAGTGAAACTAATTGATAAAATATTCAATAGAAATGATCATCAAGGTAATAAAAATGACATTAAATATTTTCAATTTCTCAATAATTCACTATAGTTAATTAAATTCAGGCTTTTTTCGTTTGAATTTGAGAATGACCATTTTTTGTATGATGATATTTTTCTTTGTCGTCTGAAAATCTAAGCGGAAACGGTAAACTTGATTAATAATGGCTAATTTTCAATCTTTATCAAACAATAATGTAGGAAATAAAATATGTATTGCATAATTATCCCATTTTGATTTTTAATATCTCTTAAAATAATTGAAATGAGAATGAAATATTAAATTAGCAACATTTGAATAACCGATTTCGTATACGAAACAATATTTTTTAGATTGCAGTATTCGCTTCAAGAATCACGCTTTTTTTTAAGCTTGCATTTTCATAATCGAATTTCTCAAGATCCGAGAAAATGATGTTGGGAAAATTTCTATCAGCCTGTATAATAGAAAGATCGTAAAAATCGCGTCAATTCGATAGGTGGAAACGAAAGAGGTTGAATTTGCAATTTACGTTTTTTCAAAATTGGATTTTTTTTTTATTTACGAGTTTTTTTTTTGCGATCGTCGATAGTAACGGTGCGGTTTTTTCTCCTCCCCGGCGTATTATACGCTCGTGCGAGGGGTGAATCACGAGCGAAAATGTGTACACCATATCTCCTTTATCTCAATATCTCCCAATATCTCCCACGATATCTCCTGATATAATTTTCAATATATCTCAAAAAATTTCCTGTTATCTCCCAATATCTCCTAATATCTCCCAACATTTCCCAATATCTCCCAATATTTCCCGATATCTCCCAATATCTCCCAATATCTCCCACGATATCTCCTGATATAATCTTCAATATATCTCCAAAAATTTCCCAATATCTCCCAATATCTCCTAATATCTCCCAACATTTCCTACTCTCTGTACACCAGATCTCCCTTGTGATTCACCCCTCGCGCTCGTGCTTTTACGATACTAGCAAAATAGCCAGAGACCCGCATGAATTGGAACCGTGTGGTCCCTGTGGGTCTTTTAAAATTTCTTTAAAATCCCTGGAGTGCGATGCCAACGGGGCGTTTCGCGTTCGGTCTCACGTACCCATGTGCCAATCGTTGGTATTGGTATATACATCTATACCCTCTCTCGCCCCATGGGCTCGGAAGCCATGCTATAATATGTACTTTCATCCTGACGATATTTTCCTCTTATACAATTTTTTGTCCTTCTCCACACACTGCGACGGACAGTTAGCGAAACTTTAAACTCATAATGCGACGTATTATGAGGTTATACTCGGGGCCTGCCTGGGGGCCCGGAGGCTTCTGTTGATCCATTATACCCTCTTAAATACCGGGGCTCTCATGAATGCGAACGTGCAAGCCCTGTACTCTCCGCCGATGCATCTGCAGTAAGAATTTCACGAGTTATGATGTTTTTATGATA
This sequence comes from Euura saliciscinereae, assembly GCA_018420115.1. NCBI lineage: Eukaryota > Metazoa > Arthropoda > Insecta > Hymenoptera > Tenthredinidae > Euura > Euura saliciscinereae. Next base: position 7,673 of record JAFFZH010013919.1, on the reverse strand, counting down.
TTATTAAAATATGCATACAGTAAAAAAATAAAATTATATACCATTTCGGGACTAAAAAAAGCGTACGTATTATGAAAGTGTGTAGTTAGGATCATACGAATTGAATTGAATAAAAAAAATTAAATCTAATTGATACAAATATATTATTGCATCACATCGAGTCAAATTGGATGATTATTTTTTCATGCTGACTGGATTTCGTTCAAACTGGACAAAAATAGCTGTGTTTGTAAAAGTATATTTTTTTTTTTTCATGTAATTTCGATCTTTGAATTCTCTAAAAACTATGAGATTCTATAATTGATAATTCATGTGAAACAATTTTCACAGTGAAATTATCGAAGAAACAATATTGCAAAAATCCTGAATTTAATGTTTTTTCATAAATTTTTTACTGTATGAAAATTCCGATTAAATCCAATCTCATAAAATTTTAACACTTTTTTAAACAGACCGCAGTTGATGATTTATTTATATTTCGTTTCTTCAATTCTTCTCGAATTTCTGATATCGTTGATAACAACTTTTTTCTCATCGAAAATTTCGAACATTATCACATCACACGTCTCAGAATCGACACGAGTATTACTTTTATAATCGCGTTTCGAATCCGCGCAGGATCTGGTCGGAATATACTATAGCCTGCACGAATTGATTTTCCCCGCAGCATGCAGGAGCTAGCAGCTAACACAGCGAACCGTTTTCTATATAACATAGAAGTGTAAATATACATGTTCAATACACACATAAACATCCCATCTAGGCTACAGAGAACCCAGGCTCGCTCTTATATAGGTTCCAATAGGTGCATAACTACATATTTACGTACGTGTTAAATTTATCGCGTAGACAGTGAACCGACTCGAATAAGGTGATGGTGTTTATCGATAGAGACGCACTACCTATATACCTATCCATATGCTGGCACTGTATTCATTTATATTGATTTCCTTAAGCAGGTATACGTAGTAGGTATGTATGTCCACTCGACGAGGTTGAATTTGACCGATTCAAGGTGTAGATGCATATTATATACACCTTAAAATGTCACAAGAGTCAAAAATGCCGCCGGAAGCCATTTTTCGTACTGATAGAATAATGATATTTACACGATTTTGGGAACAAATTTGTTTTTGTCTATGTTACTGCAACGGGAATCAATTCTACCGGTTAAACGCGATTGTGGATTTTCGGGATCGAATTTCGAAATTGTTCAATCAAGACACTTTATCAAAATGAATACATAGAGAACTTTTTGATCCGATTTTAGAAACGCAAATACAGAAAGACCAAAAGCAAAAGAAAAGTAAGAAAAGTAAGAAAATTTTACTTTCCGCACTGCTCGGAAATGAGGCAGTATACAAGCTCCAAAAATCAAACTTTTCAAGCAGGCGTTACAAAGAATCTAAAATCCTGACCAACCGGTAGAATTTATTTCCCGTGCAAGATAGACAAAAATAAATTTGTTTTTACTAAAATTGTGTGAAATGACTTTTTTCTTGTTTAAATTCAAGGTATGGTGAAATTGTCTCTACAAAGAATGGTGTTCGTGCCTCTTAGGTGTGTAACGCTAGAATTCCTTTATCCAAGCTATTTTGATATACCTGTTATGCTACTTACGCTATCAGCTAGAAGATCTAGAGTAGAGACATGGGCGAGGTGAGACTTGAGAGATGTATTGCCGGGTTACCAGGGCCTTCGCCTCGAAAACTAATCAAGCGTTGCTTATACTCCAGTCGTGCGTCGTTGTGTCGAGTCGTTGAATGGGTCTTTTTTGACTCTCCTCAGACCCCGGACGTTACATATGGTCAATTTTCTGAGCGAAAGCTCTGTCAGTTGATATGAGAGGTGGTTGGCATGATCCATATTCTCTGAAATGGTCGGTCGGATATTGATGATCGAAGTTCGGGCTCGTTTTGTGTCGTGATCAGTTGAATGATGATTTTTTTTCTCTTACAGCGAGAAAATATTACTTTGACGACCCGGTTATTTAACCTCCTCAAATGAAGTTAATTGCCAAAACAAATTCCTCCAGGCATATAACTCAGACTGGTATTCATTGACATGAATGCGTGGTTATACTTTAGATCTGTTTGATACTCGTTACGGTTTGTTACTGCAAAGAAGGAATTTACTGCGATGGGGGATCGTTTATCATTTGAAGATCGATTATTGTACTGAAAAATTGTATTTTATTCATTCACCTAATCGGTGAAGATCGATGATTCTGATTAACAATTTTTTTTTAACAAATTTGCTATCGAAAAAGACAGACAAAAAAAAACTGATTGTTTCTCAAAAGATCCAAGCGAATCTTTTCAAATTTGTTCATTCTCTAAAATTGAAGACTTTCCTTCGAAAAAAAAAACACTAATAATTAATCAATATTCTTCTTGCGTGACAACCTTATATCTATATAATCACGAAAATAAATTAAAGCACGCGAACTTGTCTTTTTTTATCCCCTGTTTGATCGCAAACTCCTGCGTCGTGCCGCCTCTCAAACAGACCGACAAATTTATATCGACTTTTGACACGCGATCCCAATATCGATTCATTTCTCAGCTGGTTTTTCTGATAGTTTTCAAACCTTCGAGAGAAAGTGAAATACACACGTTGTTATCACAATAAGGAAAAAACCGCTTTATTCTTGCATTTCTTCGACACGCTATTTTTTCAAAGCAAACACCGTTTTCTCAATTTTTTGCCTTTTCAATCCAATGTTGTTTTCGTATTGCTTTATCCATTATTGTGTCGTATTGATCGCTTCAGCTTGAGCTTAAGCTTTGCAAATACACGTACCACATTCGATTAATTATTTAATCAAAACTGTCATTGTCTGACCGCTAGTTTACTCGATTGTCTTACGGTCGCCACGATCAATCAACATCACAGTACGTTAATTGAGTTGTTAGCAATTATTTTTTCTTTGTTAATTCTCTCTTCAATTTCTTAACAATTCAAACTTTCTTCGATGGCAGACCCTGACTTTCAAGCCTGAATTTCTCTGAAACGGTGAATTCTATCCAAAAAGTAGGCTGAATCATTCTTGTAGAGAATTCAAAAAGCTTCAAATTGAATTTCATACATTTTTCACCTAGGAGTAACCGGAAAGGAGATATCGACGAAAATTCAGCTCGATGCTCGAAGGCAAGGAAAATTATAAAATTTTCCCAAATTCGATCTAAAACGTGTCATTTCCGCCTGTGAGTCCTGCTATACAAAGAAACGGGATATTTGATCGCCGTGAGCGTGTATAAAAATTGTAAAAAAGAAAGAAAATAAGTATTTTATATCGTTATAAATTAATAGATTAAATGACTCGTCGGTTTTCGCACTATAAATAGTGTGTGAAGAAAGCTTCAAGGATCGATGGAGAGGGTCTTATCTCAAATGTTACAATAATGGCCATCACGATTTATAGTTTAGCACGCTGCATTATGGGCCAGTAGGTACATAGATACTACAGCTAAGGCAGTAGGCAGTAAGCAGTAGGCATACGGTATTCATCCACGTGTGAAGACCCAGTGAAAGGCGGCAGACAGAGACGACTGTGACCGACATCTGAGAATCCTAACCTATCGCATGGTAGTTTGCTTGTGGCTCCTTCGCAAAGAGAATCTTCAAGCCCCCAAGCATCCAGAGTCTGATGTCTGAAGTGCGCGGACTGATCAAACCTCTCTCGTCTTTCTTAGATCAGGAAAAATTGCGCTCCAATGATTTTTCCCTTTAGGAACGACGAATTTAATTATCATTTTTTGTTTCGTTTCTTTTTTTTCTCCGAAATTGAAGCGTTTGAAAACAGTTGAAATTTAGTCGCTTATATTATCAACAGTTTCAATGGGAGTATCGTTAATTAGAACATTGCTGGAATTCTTAGACATTTTCACTGTTTCTATTATATTAGTTGAATATCTTTCTTTGACCAATTGGAAAGTCTGTATGTATATACCGCATTCCACCACAATTTTATTTCGTAGTTTTCCTTCATGGTATAAATTCGCTGATGTAAGATTGTGGTACCTACGTATGCAAAAAAAAAAAAAATGCATCTGATTATTTACCTGTTTGGTTAATCCCTTAATTCCGTTAGTTCTTTTCTTTCCGACATCTTTTTTTTTCAGTCCCAAAAAAATCGTCCGACAAAGGAACGGCATACCAGCCCAACAGGTTAACGATTAAACTTGTACGACGATTCTCACCTGCGAATGTCACACACGGTATTCACTCGTTCCTTGAGGCCCCGGTTCAGAATAAATAACAGTTACCGTTGTACGTGATACTCACGTAGATATAATGTTGTGTCCCTTGACCCGTTCGACACGGCTTGATTTCTATTTCTGGATTTTAGGGGTCACTACTTTATACTTAGTTAGTTACTATTACTATGCTGTCTACAAATAATACTGTGAGAATACTTAACGTCGAGATGCAATTTTCTTATTACTAAACTCGTAATACCGGACTGATCCCGAGGATGAAGAGAAAAATTTGTAAAGAGTTACGTGATCTACTAATTTTGTTTTAATCAGGTGGACTACTTCATGTCCCACAGGTGGAACACGAGGGGGTAACCACTTCAAAATGTGGTGTCCCAACCATTTCACATTTCACATTCACTTCATAGGCATCATGAGTATTTCATGAGATGACTGTCCAAACTATTCCACGAGTGGATATCCCCTCGTTAGAACAGATCTGTACTGTCTTATCTTCTGGGTATTTAAATTCAGAACCGGAAACGTACGTTTTTTTTTTCTAATAGGTACTTATTTCTCGTTCACACGGTACGTATAACCGAGTGGAGGATTACGGATCTTGCATAGTTCAGAATGACTTGCGATGACATTTGACGATTGGATGGATCATTATAGAGAAAGAAATTTGCAGCGCTCCAACTATTTTTTTGTTCTTCTTTTTCTATTCGCTTCGTTTCTTCACACTCAAGGACTTATATCAGTCCAACATTATCGCTTGTATGTATACGTATACGAGAAAGTTGATATATTGATGACAGAATGTGCTCGTCTCGTCATTCACTTCCTTTATATATATATATAAATTAAACCGATTTTTTAATCGAGCACAAATTGCTCAATTCATTACCACGTCATCGTCTACGTGTCTGTAGTACTGTGTGCTTTCATGGTAAATTTTTATTTATAGACTCAATAAGTACGCTAATATAGTTATATTTTTTTCCTCTTCCTCAATATTACGAATAATTACGCGTTCGCGTAGGTCGGGTTTTTCAGAAATGATAATAATTCTGGGGAGTTGGTCTACATTATAAAATATTAATATATGAAACACGATTTATATTCTTTGAATTTTATTGACATTATAATCGTACATACACTTATATACAGTGACTCTGTTAGATTATTTTACACTCTTGTACATAGCATTGAAGGAAACCGCGATGCAGAGGCGGGGTTGATGACGTTTTAGACTGTAACACATACACGGATAACTTTATCACAGTTTGTGTCGTGCCGGTATGGCAGGAACTGAGTAGATAGAGAACATTGAGATAACTCTCTCAACGAATTACCATTTCTGTTTTGGCGTGGGTGAAACAGTAACAGAGGTTTTTTTCTTATTCAAAACCAGACCAGGATGAATGGTCTTGTCAACGAGTCGAGAAATCTGAAAGTTTTCACGTGTGCAGCTTCTTATCAATAAACTGATACATATTATACGCACTCTCATAATCTACTCGCCATTTTCCCAACTATAACCATAATATTACGATGATTGTTGAAATTTGAACATTCGTTATTATTATTATTATTTTTTTTTTTTATCGTTTATTCAACACGTCGAATCTTCAAATTTTATCAGTTATTGATTACTTTGATGAATTTATACAAATAATTATTTAACAGCGTTAATCGATTAATATTCAATAAATATAACGTTAACAAAAATTAGGATGTTTTATACATAAATATTTAACCTTAATTGACACAATTTAATGTTATTCTTTCATATATTTGGTTTTGTTTGATTCAATCTCACGATAGATCTGAGTGAAAATTATAATCGTATATTTTATAGGTGCGATATGACGGCTGTACCTACTTTCAGGTTTTGGAGTTTTTTAAGACGACGTGTGATCCATCACACGTCGTTATATAGCCTTCATCGTAAGCAAAGATTTCCTCTTATTGCTAGTATAGAATAAGAATCGTGGAAAAACCGATCGATCGAAGTCGAGTGACGAGGGACGTCCGGGTATGTTGAAAAATTTCGAAAATTCTTACAAATCTTATATTATCGAAGTGATCGATATTATACGTCAGAAATTTCACGCGGTATTACAAAGAAACGTAACTTTTCCAAACGTTCGCTAACTAGACGTAACGTGACTAATATTTATTAACCATAACGCCGATCGACAAGCTGGTCTCGTGATCAACTTTCGTCACCTTCGACCCCATTCTTGTTCACGGAAGTCTTTCGAAGACGAGAAAAAACCCAATGATTTTATATTCCTATCCAGGATTAATGTGATCGAGTGGAATCGTGAATTTCATTTTTTATCAATTTTAAAGTAAACGAAAGTTTTCGAGGTGAAAGGACAACAAAAAAAAAAAAAGCATTTGTCAATCAATCGACAAAAATTCATGTCACCGCAGCCATCAAGGGGTCGCAATTGTTTCTGCATACGGATTAATTACTGTTAGGTACTCGTTGTTGCGGCACGGCGGAGTGCTGGTATAACGAGCAAGCACTTCGCGAATGAAGCTGAAGGCTCTGCAGCAGCAGCAGCATGCTAACGTCTCAAGTGGATATAATTAGACAGCTCTCTATCTTGCCAACGAAGAGAGAGAAACGTGCCTCTGTTAACCGAGGATGGAGATACTTGAACGGAGACCGTGGCACTGGAGAGAGAGAGAGAGAGAGAAAGAGGTCAGGACGTTGCACCGTTCGATGTGACCCAGTGTCTTCACAGCCTCCAGCGGTCCAGTGGGCTTCACTGATTCGACCCTCGGGGGGGCCCCCTCTGTAACTCACGAATCACCGAGAGAGATGGAGAGAGAGAAACCACTTCATGTGTATCAAGGATCTTTACATATCTTTGACCATATTCGCATGTTTCAAGCTTTTCAACTAAATTTCATTAGTTGTTTCTTATTTTTTAACAGAGTAAATTTAATCAAGTTTGATCGTTATTTTGTTTCTCTTCAGTCTTTGATGGGATAGTTTTGAAGATTGAAATATATTTTTACCGGCTGTCTAATTATTTTGGAGTGAAATGTCAATCTTCTTGCTTGAAGTGAAAAATTTCACTCTAATGGAGTGAAAAAGTCACTCAATTCATCGGTGTTGCGCTTTATTTAGGAGTTTATTTTGCAAATTCGCAGCACAGTTATTGGAAAAAAAAACTTGCAAAGTTATAAATGCGGCGTTAGCAAAGCGATAAGAAGATAGCGGAGTGAAATTTTCAATCAGATTTCTTAATTTTACTGCGAATACGCTCTGGACAGTAGAAAATTTGGTGTTCAGGAAACAAACCGCTTCAATTATTGTGTCTATTTTTCGGCGATTTGTAGTGATTTCGTATCGATTCAACGTTTTTTGTTTCTTGATAATAAAATGTCTAATAAAATTCGCACACGAAACTTTAGTCGATTTTCGGAACATCAAGTTTTTTTTTTTTTTTTACT
>JAFFZH010013918.1:8456-42622 GCA_018420115.1 Euura saliciscinereae | reverse complement strand
GTGAATAGCCCCTCGGTTTCAACTACAGGGAGAAGATGAGAACAGAAAAAATGTAAAGCATAATAGTCATGTGTATTATTACTTGTGTAGAAGGAAGTCGACCACCTCCAGACACTGACATTCAACAGCAACGTGGAGGGGCGTGTTTCCCGCGTTGTCTTGCACGTTCATATCTGAAAGGTTTCCGGAACGAATCTTCGTTATAAACGAATTTATCTTGAAAGAGGGTCTTTTACGATTGTATCGTCAATTTTCTTGCACGAGCTTTCGATCTGTGTGAACGTCAGAAAGGAAAACGGCTTTCGCTCTGCCAATATTCCCTTTCTGACATCCGGTTAAGTTTATTGTGTCTATCATGGATTTGGACCCTCTTTTCAGTCGATATATAAATTTACGTTATTTTCTTTTTCTACTCACTGCCGCCATGGATGTGAATAAATTGTAGAATGTTGACTCTGTTTCTGGCCGCGGCTTGGTGTACCGCGGCCCTACCTCTGCCATCGCGTATATTTAGTCGGCCAGGATCAGATTGATAAAGACGAGTGAATTCCTCGAGATTTCCGCTCTCGGCTGCCTGTGAATTTAGGAATAATTTTACGAAAGAGAAATTTGTATTCCGTAAGGGTTTTAAAGTTGCCCTTTGCCCATCCATGGACCAACAGTAACGATCAGAGCATGCATGGTAATGAAACGACTAGAGTCACCAGAAAAGAAAATAACGAGCTTGGAATGCAGGATACGCGGTAAAGACGTGAATATGTAAAGTTAGTTCGAAGTGGGCGGGAAGAAAGTAAGTTTGATGGCAATTTTTGCATCTCTAATATCCATCTTGCTCAATTCTGGAACAGAGGTTAATTTTGTTCTTAATTATTGTGCTTTCACGTGACGAAATACGAAGATGGATTCAAGGCTGGAAATTAGCGGCCTTTGATGTCAGAGTTTCAAAGTAATTAATTATCTTCAGTTTATTTTTCTCATCGAGTCCCAAAGACTGTCAGTGATCAACGATTGTCGAAATTCTCTATTCGGAATACGAAATGGGGAGCCTAGAATAATTCCGGAAATGGGGAAATTTTGACAAACCGATGAATAATAATTGACCCTCCTTTTTTTTCCAAGGGAAAACCAGGTTTGCAAAGAACTCGGAAAAAAGATTCAGGGTCTCTCCTGAAAGTGTGGGTGGGGTCCATAATTCCGAAAGACCAAATAATAGACGGGGCAAAATTCCGGATTTCAAAGATACAAATTTTCAAGTAAAGAAAGATTAGTAAAGCGAAACCTTTAATGTCGTCGTGTCACCAAGTCGAATAACCATTTTATCGAAAGCTCATTTATCCGAACGCTCATATATTCGAATTTTCATGTCCAGATAGACAGCATTTCGAACGAACAAAGCGTAAATTGAAAGAATCTAGAAAATCCATATTTTAGAAATTGAACATTCAGACCGACTACGATTCATATTGGCCAGTAAACCGAAAAAAACCATATCGAAAATCAAAGTTCAGAAACAGTAAAACTTCGACTGGCAAAATACCGAAGGGCCAAAATTCCGAAAGACCAGAGTTCCGAAACATTACAATCTAAACGATTACTTTCGGTACAAAACAATAGATGTTTGTTGGATATATCCTTTTCGCTATTTGAGCTTTCGCTTTCTTGGCCCTTCTATTTTAATGGGTTTCGGAATTCTGACCCTTCGGGTTTTTCATCTTTCGCCTCCAATAAATTCGGATTCGTTAACTTTCGTAATACGGACCATTCTCAATTATGAACTTACGACTTTTCAACCGTTTGACATTACAAACAATCGGATATTTCGCCACTTGTAACCTCGGCCATTCTGAGGACTAGTTTTCGGTGTACACTTTTTTCTATGTTTTTGTGTTCGGAACCGTATTTTTATACTTCATAGCTTTTCCCTTTTCTGGCCTTTCTGAATTCCGGACTATTAGTAATTTTCGGAATTTCGGCCCATCTACTTTTCGGTCTTTCGGAATTATGGACCCCACCCGAAAGTGTGTCTATTGAATGATCGATAAGTTGGCCGAATCGAAAGTTCAAAACTTTTCTGTACAAGAATGATGAAACTTTTTCTGCCCCCGAAAAAAATGCTGTTTCCCGAAATAAAGTATGAAACCAGTATTTTTATACCAGAATATATATTTCTCGTCGAGAATTTTCCTGGTCGAATGGGAATTAGTAATTTTAGTAATTTCACACAGTTATAATAAGCGAGGATCTACAACTTAGTTACTAACTAAAACTATTATAATTTATAATAGCGTGAGAAAAGTTTCTCCAGGTCTGAGTCAATTCAAATTCGAAATTAAAGGTATACTAAAATCTCTTAATTCAGACTTTTCAAGACCCAAAATGAAGTGATTAAGTTTAGTAATCAGCAATTATCCCTTGATAAGTGTTGAAAGTAACTGGTCCTATTTCCTCTAAGGGATCTAAGTGTCACTGAAAGTTAACAACCACTCGGTCAGGGGTTTTATTGCAGCAGCGGTTCAATCACGACCGTATATAACTGTTGGTAAAAGTACTGCAATGTCGGATCCTGTACCTTTATCAATTCGTCAGGAGACATTTTCTTCAATGATTTGAACCATATGAAAGCTGACCTACAACGTCGAGCCACAGCCCGACGGTTTTCAATCTTTTTCATCATAACTTTCAGGACGAAATCAAAACTTTTTTACTTCCGTGAGCGCGTACATCCCCCGGGACTCTTCTGTCAGTTTCCGGTCAAAAATCAATTCCCTCAGAATCGAACTTTCGAAATTTTGAAATCACTGTGTTCAACGAATTATTATCCTTTGATCGCAACTTCAAATACAGTTTTAAACCGATCAACTAATTGTTCACTCGAAATTTCATCTAGTATGTAAAAAACCGTTTAGTTGAAAATGTTGAATATTCCGAAGAAAATTTGATTCGTAAAAATGGTCACTTTGTCAGGAATAAATGTAACGATTATGTTTGATTAGCCGATGTACATCACGTTGAAATGTTTATTTCGATTGAGCACAAGTCGGATGACATACCGCTAGGGAGTGTTTACTTGGTTCTGACGACGGGACGCCCGGCGTCGTTGCGTCGTTCCTCGTTCACCGCTGCGCACCAGAGTGGCGGGCAAACTATGGAATAACTGAATGGTCCCGAAGGAAGGAGGAAAATGAAAGAAAAATAACACGAAAAGAGAGTAAAAAAAAAGGAATTTTTATCATCTGTGTATCAAGCTGACTCCAAATTATGATAAACTCACTATGAAAAAAATCTGTGACATTTGTGAGCCTTTTTTAGGTGGTTGATTAGAGATTCTCCCGGAATTGGATTCTATTCTCGCTGCAATTCTATGTCCAACATCAACCCTTCAGTATATTACATAGTTCGAAACTGTGCACACATGTAAGTCCATTGGACGCGAAGGGACCGTGGAACCAAATTGCGGTCTGATGTAATTGAGTTACGCTCTGTTCTCCATTGAGTAATTGGTACAAACTACATTGTTAATAAATTTACTAGACACGAATCGGTTTTACATGAGCACTAAATTGATGACATTGAATTTATATTGGTCACGATATCGCCCTGGGAATTTATACCACGATATCGATGGCGTGTCGAATCCTGATCGACGCGGTTACGAGATTTCTATTCGGTAACTCAAACCTTGAAGATAGTTGAACAACAATCAATGTCAAGTTGCTTGACCTGGAACTGATTCGTCATTTCCAGATAATTCCGAGGCATTCAGAGACGGCTTCAGGGTGCAAAATGACTTGGGGTACTTAGGTACCGAATAAAGCCCCTGAAGAAGAAAAGAGCGGAAGCAACAAACGGAAGGCGACCGCGGTAGGAGCAAACTCAAACAAGAACTCGAACAACAATTACCGCGAGGAGTGTGAGGACGGGGAGAATTCACCCCCTGAACCCTTTGAAACTACCGAGGCAAGATACGAACTTATCAGCAGGAATAAACCCTATAAGGATAATAAGGGTAGGAAGAAAAAGGGGAGTTACCCGAGTATAGAATGCGTGAATATCAGGCGAATTTTAGGAATTATTTTCTCAAAAAGTATTCGATCGATTTGATTCAACTTTGATTTATTTGAAAGAACATCTATTGAGGTTTGCTTACAATTTTTTTCATGTATATATATTGACCTGGAGCGCTGCTGTCATGGCCGGCGTAAAAAGTTATTAGCGAGGTTGATAGGTTGCATAAACGAAAGCAAAAAAAGGACTTTAGATAATTAAAATAGAAAGAGAAATTCAGGGGGTTGGCGTAGATGAAAGAAAAATGATCGAGACAGGCTCTTTTAATTTTTCTACCTAAATTAAAACTGATGAAATACGCAAAGAATTAGCTTTCAACTTATTCGGACTTTTTTGTACCCTCTTTTGAACAAAGCATCTCGATAAACACAGAGGTGCGATAGAAACTTGATACAAGGTAATTCGATCAAGGATCCGAGAGGGCGCTAGGGGGGAATAAAATAGACTACCCTTCCCCCCAAAAGCACCTCTGGTGAAGAAACTTATTGACAAAGTACGTTAACGTGATATTAAAAAGTCGCTTGGTGGCTGGACAAAATTTATTATTAATGAATAATTCTTCGCCATTTTTCATGTTTACTGAAAAAATTTAGGGTCATTAGATCAAACCCCGCAAAGTTTAAATTTTTATTCCAAGTATTAACAGAGTTGTTTATTTTTCTTCAATTCTTCGAATAAAAAAAAATCTTCAATTCCCTTTAGTTGAATTTGTGATAGAGAAATAAATTTTATCCTTGTAGTTTTTGAAAAAATTAAAAGAATTCTGTTGAGCCTCCCAGACCTTCGTAATTTACTCGAGTTTACAAATTTCGCCAATTTTTATACGGGCCAGGAATCTAGAATATGAAATTCTTCATTCTCGAATACAAATTCGGAATTCCATATCCTGGAACCAATTTATAAATGAAATTGAAGAGTAAAGTAACGAGTAATAAATTCTGGTCGGTTGTCAGTCTGCCATTTTTGATTAATCAGTGACGCTTCATGAATTTTTCTTGCTCATGAAATTTTGGTATATGCGCTAATTTGAGAATATCATTTCCCCATCGTGCCTGTGTATAAAATTGTGAATTAATTAAAATTAGGTCCCTAATATAATTAGCTCAGAGTACAGTGTCGAGTTCTCAAGCGATAAAGTATAAACGAAGTCGGATAAGCAGGTGGAATAATTTTGCAAGAAAATAGTATAGCAAGAGTACCAATCCCCATCTCGATAGTAGCTGATGGTTACCTCGTTCAACTTTACCAATGAAGATAAAACAGTTCGCGCGGGAAATTACAATACACGGAAGTTCTAATCGATCACGTAGGAGTGCGATAGCGGAATATAAACGAGTGTGAAAAATGTTACGATCTGCAAAGTGCTATTTCACGGCGTTTAGAAATACAAGCAAATTCTCACACTTTACGTAAAACATGATAATTTAGGCTGCCAATGAGCCTAGCCTTTGGACTTCCTTTGCTTTGTGTCCCAAAAATAGTGTATTTTGTTGTATAAGTGAGGAAAGTGCTTCATTTTCCTCACTGCTCGGAAATGAGCCGCTTTACGCACGCTAAACAGGCTTCGAAAATCATACATTCCAACCAGGTATTACAAAAATATCATTATTCAATTGAATTCGACGATTCCTCTCCGAAAAAATGATTTAATTTGAATTTTCTGGAATTCAACGAAAAATTTGTGATCAGATGTTACCCAAAAAAACCTTCAGGTACCAATTTTGACCAGAATCTGAATTACGTTCGTTATTAGTGTGGCCAGATTTTCATGATTTTGGTATCAATCGACGCTTCTCTTCAAACCGATCAAATTTTGGCATTCGTCGGTTAACTACTTTCCGATCAATTATTCCAAAAAAAGAAATCCAGAATCCAAAAAATCAAACAAAAATGACGATGTCTTGAGAAAATTGGTCATCTTCAGGTTCCTTGGGTAGCTGATCACGAATCTTAGGTAATATTTGCAAGATTCATAATAAAAAAATCCAAAATGCAGGTGAGGGTTTCTCAAAATGTTCACATTTTCATTGAAATTGGTCATCAGAAGGTTTTTCGTGACACTGATCAGAAAATTTTCGTTGAATTAAAGAAAATTCAAATTATAGGACTGAAAAGTGCTCTTTATAGTACTAGCAGACTTGCAATAACGTCAACTTTCTGGAACACACAGGCATAGAAAAAAATCGTGTAGAACTACATGCTTGTGTTCTAGAAAAAAAGTTTAAAGCACCAAACCTTCGAAGGTGATCAATTTCACCACGATTTTAAACCGTATTATACATGGTTGATTGGGAGTCATCAAAAGCTTCGAAATTATGTTTGTGTCATAATCTAGATTTTTATTTCAAAGAAAAAAAGTGATAGAGCTTTTTTTAATCTCCACGCTTCCGACCATATGTCGTATTAACAGCTCTATATGTATAATATATATATAACAACTGATACGGATAATGGAGAAGACAAAAAATACAAAAATCAGCGATTACAGTTAATCAATGTTCAGACAAAAAAAAAAAAAAAATTAAAAATCTCTCAGATTAAAAGCAAATTGCAGTAAACGAGTTCGAAGCCATTAGACACAAAACGTATTGGTACACTCGTCGATCGTTGATTCTATTTCCAAGAATGCGATTTTTTTTTGCTCCAAAAGATTTATAACTCGATTCTGACTTTTATTTGATCTGACGGACGGCAATAAAATCGGAGGAAAAATCATAAAAAATTGTTCATATCACGTATTTGACCTCTCCAAGAACTTGTGTCACTCACCCTGAGTATGCGGTAAGGGCTTTGACTCAGGAGACAGACCCCTGTGAGTTTTTCGACTTGTGTAGTGTCTGAATTGTGCGAATCCCCAGGTTTACCTCGAGACAGACGGTGCGCAGATTTTGGCAACATCATCTGCAGCTCTGATCTGATTTTTGCTTTTCCACTGTCTCCAACCCCTCTTCTCTTCACCCAATTCTGTAACGATAAAAATAGGTACGAATAGAGAATTTAATTAATTACATATCGGGGGACTGGGGACTGAAGTTTAGCATCGAAATAGAAACTCGGTCTTTTCTCATCAGGATCAGATCTGAAAATAAATGAAACGGGCTATGAGATTTGTTCAATGCCCGGAAGCGAAATTTGGTTGAATCATGTTGTGTCCCATGAATGTTCGGGCTTCTCAAGGGGATTACAGGGAAATGTAATTTCTTCTGTTACATAGTACAAGGAGAAGGGTGACGAAGTTAGAAACTCTCAGAACGATCATTCGTGACCAAGAGAAGGGGTTGATTAGGTTAAATTAGATTACGACCTCCCCAGTCTTCGACCCCACGAGCTTTTCCCACGTCCGCGTTTATTTCCCGGAAATCGTTAAACTTTTTTTCTACCCTCATCACACGTATTACGAAAATGACACCGCGCTGGAAGCCTCTATGAATGAGTTTCAATAATTCATATTGAATCTTAGGGTGAAATGAAAGTCACGTGACCTCGATATGATTTACACTTGGAATTTTCAAACGCTATTTTCTCAGCCAAAACGCATTCGATTGATGTGAAATTGATATCAGTGACGTAGAAAAACTTAACGAAGGGCCTGCCAATCGTGGATTTTCGAATATCGAAAGACATAATCAGAATTTTGTGTAACAATATTGTTCTGTAACCCAAGGAGGTGCTGCCCCTGGTGGAGAGAGGCAGCACTTCCTTGGATTACAGAACAATATTGTTAAAAAACTGTTATTACGTCTCGATTTTCGAAAATCCACGATTGGCAGGCCCTTCGTTGAGTTTCTCTGCGTCACTGATATCAATTTCACATCAATCGAATGTGTTTTGGCTGAGAAAATAGCGTTTGAAAATTCCAAGTGTAAATCATATCGAGGTCACGTGACTTTCATTTCACCTTAAAGCTCTTGTTTTCCTTCATATTTCTGAATTCTTACAAATAATTTGACAACCCCGAAATTCTCATCACTAACATATGAGCATCGAATCATAATTGAGGGGGGTAAGTGAAAAGAAATGATAAAAGTAACATTTTTTCTATCATTACTTTCTAGAAATGCTTTTATATGTTCAATTCAACAATTGAAATTTGAAATTGAGAGGTTTGTTTTCTTCTTCTAATTTTTGTAAATTTACGTCGTCCTTGTAACATTATTCTAGAAAAAAAAAGAAAGAGGAGAAATGGTCCTAAGAAAATTGAAAAATGGCAGAGTTTATCATTGTATATGTTTCGTTGTAGATTGAGGAGTCGATTTTTTCGTGGGATAACGATTTCATCTTCCGGATGAACCAACAATTTGAAAAACTGTAAAGAATTAAAATCGGTAGAAATAGGAAAGAGTTCACTTTCTCATCCAAGTTGTTCGATGGAGATAGAAAAAAAAAAATAATAATCAGTGTATGCGCACTTCAATGACCTTAGTGCATTGCAATTGAAATAGTAAAGGAACGACACACTTTAAAAATTTTGAAGGGATTGAAAACCCCGGTTTTTGAGTTCCACAAATGCGATTTGTACGGGAATTAGGAGTTAGTTTTTTTTGTTTGTAAAATTTCATCACTATTTCATCTTCATTGTCAAATATAAAAATCCAAAATCGTTGAAAAAAAAATGGTTCAGCTAGTTGTGGTTCTTTTCGCTGTCACGTGCTTAAAAAAGTAGCAAAACTTATGCAATTTTGTAAGGTTCTAAAAGATTTCAGGAATAAAACATCAGACTATTTGAATATAAAAGAAGCGGGTATTTTTTTTCTCTTTACAACTGTTCGATTTCCTTCAATTCCAATTCTAAAAAATCGTTTGTTATCATGAGTTGATTTTTTTCCATGAAATAGAAGAGATTTTGACTTTTCTCTAGGGGTACCAATCTTGAGATTGTTTGAAAAAACAAGAAAAAAAAACCCAACAAACCAAGAACATCTTACACCTTTAAATCTCAGCTTACCACTTATCGGTATATTAAAATCCGTGGATTATGAGACTGATCTTCTTCACTGTGTGACAAAAAAAGCTCTTTGTATTTCGCAGAGTGATCAAAGTACCGGGAATTTGACTGATTGTGAGAAGAAACGTGACTTTGTATATAATATAGAACGAGAGGGGGATGTATGAACGACCGTTTCACTTGGGGATGCTTACCCTACTGAAACCTTTAGTATCTGTGTCTCTCGCTCGTGGCGCTTCCACAAACCTTCGCACGTTTCGTGTTTTACAAAAATAATGAAGAGTATTTTTTTGATCGTTATTTCGCGACGGCGATGATCGCCGCGATAACGTCCAACCTCTATGATGAGAACACAGTCATTATGCTGATAACTCTAAACTCATCAACTTGTCCGATGCCACCCGTAGCTCCTCTTCTTCATTATGTCAAGTATTCCAAGTATCTCATATTCGCAACGCGAATTTTACTCGATAAGCCATTTGCTTGATTACGTTTCATTGTAAGTAGATTAAATAAATGATAAGCAAGCACTTGATCAAAAAGTCGAACAAACAGGTTCGTACATAAAACACTTTTCTGACTGATATGGCAGTCAGAAGACATTTGATAAACTAGACCTGAAAGGATCCGATGGGTGGTTCGAGATATCTTTTTGCCACGGTCTATTGAAATGGAGACGACATTTATTAAAATAGCATCAAAGTTAGGAGGCACAGGCACAGAGGTCTGATTCCCTCTTGCGATTAGTTTCAGTTGAGGTTGCTTTATGATCGATTGAGTCTAAGGGCGTTGAGTACCAATTACCGACGATCATGATCCTGAAATCGACTAGCAATCCATTTTAATACTCTACAAAAATTAACCAGTCATTGATAACGAAGGATATATGCGCGGAGATAGTCACAATTACAGATACGATGAGGATTATGGGACTAGAAAATTTTCTTTAAGGTGAAATGAAAGTCACGTGACCTCGATTTGGAATTTTGAAACGCTATTTTCTCAGCCAAAACACATTCGATTGATGTGAAATTGATATCAGTGACGTAGAAAAACTCAATGAAGGGCCTGGCAATCGTGGATTTTCGAAAATCGAGACGTAATAACAGTTTTTTAACAATATTGTTCTGTAATCCAAGGAAGTGCTGTCTCTCTCCACGAGGGGCAGCACCTCCTTGGGTTACAGAACAATATATTTTTACACAAAATTCTGATTATGTCTTTCGATCTTCGAAAATCCACGATTGGCAGGCCCTTCGTTAAGTTTTTCTACGTTACTGATATCAATTTCACATCAATCGAATGTGTTTTGGCTGAGAAAATAGCGTTTGAAAATTCCAAGTGTGAATCATATCGAGGTCACGTGACTTTCATTTCACCTTAAAATCAAGAATTCTTCGGTTACGAATTGTAACGAGTTGAACCATACTAACTATTACATTCACAATTTAGGAGAGACTTCTAAAAAATTGTTTAGGTGGAAGGTAACGATTAACTTGTGTTCGTCAGTAACCTAACCTAACTTTTCCAAATTTGTCACGGTCACACCGTATCTTTCTTATTGAGTTTAGTATATTTCTGAATGGTACTTCTGAAGTACTTTTCTGCTTTTTCCCACAGGGTTGAAAATTATTGACCAGAATCATGATTCAATCGAAACTTGGCCAATAAAAATATAGAGAAACTCATCACTGGCGGATGGTACAATTTTTTTTATGAACATCCTTCGTGTGATAAATTTGTAGCTGGCTTTTAGTTTGCCTTGAAGTAACGATGTGACATCCGTTAAAAATTATTGGATTGAGCTTTCGCGTGTTGAATAGTAAATATTATCATGCTTATCTATACTAGGCTGTCTTTTTGCAGCTCCTCATATCGATTCTACCCGAAAGGAACACCGTATCTAGATGTAGCTGGCCGAATATTATCAAGAACCAGACTACAACTCAGACATTATTTTATCAAGGCTTAAAAACGATGCATCAGTCGATAATAACGTCACTATAGTTTTCCTGTAAAAGATTGGTCTGACATTATTTTTACTGATTGTTTGAAAAATTCAATTCAAAATTACGAAAATAGGTGTGTCTCTGTGTCATATTGGATCCTAATTGCTGATTTTTATCACAGAAGTCTTCAATATCAGAATAATAATTTTAATTGTCCACAATGCCACGTTGAATATTGAATTTTTTTTTGCAAATATTGTCCAAAGTACGTCGTAAATAAAAAACGTAGATGAATACCGACTCCGGGTGGTTTTCTTCCTTTTCATTATTCGTTTCAAACTCCTAGCAATTCTACTTGGGACCAAAATGGAGGCGATTTAGAGGTAATATGGTTATTGTATATCCAGAGATTAGATAAACATGAACAGATTGTTTTTTTCCTGAAAACTTCCTATAAACTTTCTAAAAAAAAAAAAACATAGTAAAAAGGACCAGTTTATACGTTCCTGATCGTCAACTCACCCTTATGGAGAAGGTGCTCTCTTGCCCGCCCGGAACCTCGATGACGACGGGTGGTGCGGGATCCTGGTCGACCATATTCACTTGGTCATCTCCTCCTGTGGTCTCAGAGTCTTGAATATTATCGTCGGTATTATTATGATCAATCGGATTTCTGGAGTTTCTGAATGCTCCAACGTCTTGCAAAATGTACAACGGATTTGGCATGTCAGGGTATCATAGACTGCTGAATATCTGTAACGGAAAATCAGGGGTTGAGGAAGGCTCTTATAACTCTACGAAATTTTCTCCTTCTTTCACATAAAAATTTGGAAAAAAAATCGAAAGAGCCATACTAATAATGATGACACAATATTATAATTCCAGGACTCAAAATGAAAATTGTTTTGTACATCAGATAATTGTAAAGAGAATTTTTCACACGGTCATAACTTTCGCGCCTTCTGATAACTATAATCATCAAATTAACCAATTCCTCCTGGGGATGAGATAAGGTATCGACAATCAACTTCAATTAGTAGCAGAAAAATGTTCATTTACTCTAATTAAGATTCTAAATTTTACGCTATAAGCACTCTTTGAAGATCAAGGGTTGAAGAAAACGGTTTGAATCGCAAGCGGTCTGCACTTTATCAACTTCAGCCTCCCTCTGAAGCAGTGGAAAAGGGGGGGGGGGGGGGGAAGGGACTCTACAAGTTTTTTCTTATTTAACAAAAATTGTTTTCTCTTGAATTGTACAGACGAACAAAAGTTCAAATTCAGAGTTTTTTCAAGACTAAAAAACTAGTTAGGGAAAAAATCACTATCTCACTTCACCGAGTAACTTTTTTTTTTTTTTTTTTCGTGTGAACGGTTGAATTTTGTCTGTGGCGAAATTGACTTACAATGATAACACTTCTGCAAACTGTTCCGAACTAATTGTAAAGTTGGACTAGAATCAACTGTTGAATTTAGTTTGAGATACGGTATATGAGAACATGCGCGCGGAGCAGCTGGTCAACCCTGACGACTGTTGAATGCGGACTACCCTATCTCTTCGATTAGACACGCTCGGGAATGACGCTCCCTTCGTGTAACGTGATATGGTCAGTCGATCGGGACTGGACACTCCGATACGAATAACAAGATCCGAGCTCTGACGTCATCCAAGAAAACCGCAAAGTTTTCGGCGAGCGAGATAAGAGGGAATGTACATGCTTTAATCAAGCACACGTACGACTAGATTGCCTGTGCGGACACCACAGGGGTTTTTCGCGTACGGCTTCGGTCTTGAGAAATAACGTCTGCGGTATCGAGGTCTACGTCTATATAATACGTGCGAAAGTACTGCACTGATTTTATTTTGATCGAGGGGTTTTATCGGGGTTCGAGGAAGGAGGTTTGGATTTTGGGATTGAGGGAGGATAGATGATGACTGATCCATAGATTTCCGGGTTCATGTAGAAAGACAATTCGACAAGATTACTGGGAGAGTTGGAGATAAGAGAATCGATTCTGTCTCTGAGAATCAGTGAGGAATTGAAATTTGAGGAAATGCTCGTTTTCTTGACCAAATATCAATTATCGGAGCTTCTTGCCAGCTCTGCTCTAATTAATCTCAAATTGTGTAGTTTCGAATCCCGTTTGCCGAATTGGAATTCCTCTATTCACCATAAAGTCAGTGTATTTTTTCGGTTTCACCATTGACACCCATGTAAAAACTGTTTGAGAAGAAAAACAAAAAAGTTTCCATAATTGTTCCGAAGACTTTCCTAAAAACCAGAGTTCGAATTCTCCGCCACCTTTTTTTTTCCTCACCCTATCGTATTTCTCTCTCTCATTTTATGTAAGGGTACTTTACTACTCTCAAAGTGTGACGCGTGCTAATGCAAAAGAAGTGTTGCTTACTTTACGCCACACCTTTGCATTCTCATTGTCAGTAGGGTAAAATGTTTCAAGTATTTGCGAAAGGTGTGGCATCAGGTCGTATCATTCAACGATTTTCCTCTCGTTTCAAGAGGGAGCCCCGATGTTCGCGGTTATTACGTTATATTCACTAATTGATTAGTAATTAAGTGCTCAATTAGTCTCTTTAATACAGCTTATTGTTAGTCAGCGGTTTTGATAAAAGACATTCTAACATTTCATTCTAGATTTCAGTGATTTCATCAGGGTTCAAATTCTTGCGAATGATTTAGAGATTCTTGAATGCTGTTGAGATTGTAAAATATCTGAAAATATTCCACGAGATTGCAAAAGCTTTCACGAAATCATCTCGTACGTCAGCTGCATTCAGAAGTACTGTCCTAATTCCATGTTATGTGCATTATAGTTGATTTTGAGTAATTGATTATGACATATCTCTGAGATCGTATTGATCATTGAATCTGATGAGTTGCCAAAGTCGAGTCTGTACTCGGACCCTTCTACGTCAGGTCCAAGTGCTTGCAAGACCTTCGGTCTTCTTCTTCTTCTTCTTCCATCTTTGATTGGATACATTTTATGTAAAAAACACTCTTCCGGAGAATCGATGTAACTCGAGTAATAAACTTTCTTGATTCAATTCAATTATTCAACCAACTTCACCCAGTGGAAGCTTATTTTTAGAAAATGAAACGCTGGATCAGCAACCGCACGTTTCTCCAGAGAATTCTTTCAGGGAAATTGGTTACCCGAGCTCACGTATACGACTCGCGAAAGGGTAAAGTTTTCCCACGACGTATGTTACGCAGCTTAACTCCAAGGTAACCGTGAACTTTTTGATGTAATCCTCATCCGACCCACCCTAGCTCGAAATATCCCCTTGATTAGACACTGACTCCAGAATTTTCCGAGTCATCTCAAGCCGGACGCCATTTGCTCCTCATATTGACCACGACGGTCATCCACAAGCTCGACTCGCTGCATAGTTCAAAATGAAAATTCTGTGCTTTTGTGGGACGTTGATCTCTGGTCATAGAAAATTATGATAATTAACGATTCCATTAGCAATAAACGTGGGCTTGGAAACGGAAATGACTAGATAATCAGCATTTCCCCGAGGTGCGACACCCTGTTCCGATGGAGTAGTTCTTTTTTCTTTTTTTTTTACGTGGTGTTGCACACAGTAACGTAGCCATTAACTTATACATTCGCTACTAGTTGACCATTAGGTATCCTCGAGTGATCAAAGAGGCTAAATTGTTCTGAGCTTACAAGCTAGTGAGCGCTCACGCCCCCCTTCGAGATGTACGTGATGATTATACTGCACACAGGTCGCGAAGCTTTATTAAAATTAAATATGTGGGGTTGCCACGTTCTGCAATTAGCCGTTATTAATTAGCCCCGGCGAGTTTCAGTACTGCGATAAATTGTCCAACGAATCTTTTCACACTATTTTCCTCATAGAAGCTTTTCTAGACTGTGAACCACGCGCAGGCGCGTCCACATACGAGAAAGGAGAGTGTGGGACGTGTCAGGCTTCACGTGTGCTCCTCGCATACTGGACCAGGAGATGATGCTGGGAAAGAAGCTCCGCCAAAGCTTGGAAGCTTCGATCTTCCACACTCGGAATTACGACAATTTCCACATATAAGAAACGAACTCGAAGTCAGAGGGGCGCGTCGATTGAATGAGGAACGTGATTTCTAACGATTTCAATGAGTTTTCACGAATTTTGAATAGCACCCATCGAACTGATTGGTTGTTCAAGTCTATACAATCGTACACTGGTATTATTTCGATGTGGATAATTATTGGTATCAAAAGTAGTGGAAAGATGAGTCAAAAAGAATTTGCTTCATTTATTGGACACCAAATATTTTTGATTCATTGATTGATAGAAAATTCATTTTCATGTATCCTACGTTGCATGACATCTTGTTCAATCGGGGTCAAAATAAATTTCAAATATCTGCAATTTATAAAGAAGATGTCTGATGGTATTGATATCAGACTCACGTGTCAGTCGTCTCCACTATTTTCCTGGTGATGGAATGAGCTGCTCCGGATCCCTCTTGGTACGCCTGTACTGAGGGGACCTGATCGTGACTTACTGATCCTGAGAATGTGACCGAAGATGTCTTCTTCGGTGGTTCTTCCCTCCTGCCAATCACAGCTGCAGAGGCAGTAATGCGAAAGGCTTCTTACTCCTCTTTTTTTACACCCTTTCTCCCTCTCTCTAGACTCCTCCGATAAACTTTGATCTTCCTCAGCTCCTGATAACAAGAAATTCTACCGACGCTATGATGGCCCTCAGCAACAGACTGGGGTCAAGAACCCCGGATTTTCCGAAAAATTGTAAACGTCGAAATGAAGAATTCGTCAGACCTGAGATTGCCGGAAATAATTGTCGCGAATTGCTCTTCAATTTTCGCTTCATGGTCTCGACGCTGAACGACGTGACGGATTTTCTTCACTTTCGGCTAACTCTTTCTCGTTTTAGGATAATTTGAATAAATTCATAGGACTAAGTGCGAGAATGGCGCATTGAGACAGATTGCGAGAGTGACGGTTTCGTCATTTGGTTTCAATCCAGAATCCGATGAAGTCAATTTGGAGGCTGATTTGAACCTGGTTCAATCTACACGACTCTTTTAATCGAGCAATTCTCATTTTATCCAATAAAATTTAGGGTCTCGTTGTTGGATGGAACGAATCTTCCGCTTTATGGAATCGCACCGAGCTGGCGGTCGACCTTTAACTAAATTGGAAGTAATTAAACATAAAACAAATCGATTTGCACTTTTGACACATTTTGACTGGAAACAGCCCGCAGTCAGTGGATTTATTCGGCAATTACATAACGTGGAACTGTTATCGTACAATTAGATTACGATCTATCACAGTGGATATTTTATTTCTATGATATTCTTCACCCAGATCAGGGGTCAGGCCCCCAGGATCCGTTTGACAAGGTATCCGGGAAAAGCGTAAATCGCACAGCCAACGAGCGCCATAAGCAGCATGATGCAAAATGCAAAAATGATCTTCCACTTGTAGTAACGGCATACTATAAAACGACAAGCCTTCCAGGGGTTCCGAAACCAGGAGAACGAGGTATCCGGACGACTGTTGAAATGGAAACAACAATATCGGGATGAAATTTCGTGAGGAACGGTATTAAAACTCGTAAGGACCTCAGTGACAACTGTTGTAAATGGGAGATTCAATGATGATAATAGTAAGGAATTCATTGTTGAAGGTAATCTAAGGTCATAGCACTACTCTTAGAGATTAACTAGTGATCACAAAGATTCTGAAGATCCCTGCGACCACTTGACTGAACTCTCATATATTGGGCTCTAGGTCATGTTTCTTTCACGTTCTTGTATTTAGTTTTCGTGATTTCTCGTGGCTCAATAATCCAAGGGAAACTAGGTTCTGGGATTTTTGTCCAAAAACGAAATTGGGTTTTTCGTTGGATTTCTCTTGTTCAGTATGTCGAGCTTACCACTCTAGAAAATTGCTGGTCTCCAATGTCACAGATCCGAGCAACAGACTCGCTCTTGTGTTACCGTGTATAATATTGGCTGAAGTTGAATCCCAGTAGAATATTAGAGATCGATGATATAGTATCACAAAGGAAAACCAAACTGTGGACGTCAAACGAACGGGGGAAACTGAATCGGACCGAACGGGCGAGGAGAGCAGGAAATGGGAAATTGAAAACCGCGGGTTTCTCGCAAAGTCGATGATCAATCGATATCTGATCATACAGACACGGTGAAAAGAATAAAAAAAACGCGTTATTCGAATTTGGTAAAATCGCTCAAACTCAAAGAAAAAGAAAAAGAGAATTTAATCTGTGCAGACTAGTCCGAGGATAACGAGGGAATAAAATTGTTTCAAATGTTCAACTCCGTATTTTATAAATTTTGATGAACTTCACACGGGCTGCTCTTTCGAGTCAGTGGAATTTTCCTTTAGACCTTTTACCGGTGATTAGTATGATAAGAGACCCCAGGACCGAATTCTCATGTAAATTGGCTGAAATTTGAATATGTTATAGTTCGCGAGATACTGATCAAAAGCCTAACCCGCGAAAATCGAAGGATTTTGAATTAGAAGATTTCGAAAATGAATTTTCCATCAAACGAGTTGATCTATTCAGGTCTTTAAATACGACGAATGCTAATTCATGGTTTTCGCCTTCGTGCTTGATATGTACACACTTATTGCTGGAATCGAGCTGTAAAATCTAAAAAAAATCGCGCTTCTTCAAAATTGGCACAAATCTACATGTGGTATCGTTTATTTTCACTTGAAGACAAGTTCAAGAAATGTTTTTCCTGAGATCTCACAGTACGTATTTGCAGAGTACGACTATAGTTGTTTCCAAAGCTAAAAAGTCTGTACTTTCCTCGGATGTCAAGTCAAAGTGCTCTACTCGATCACGAAACCTTTCAAACTATTTCCGAATGTTCCTACATATGTAATGAGCCTGCGGGTCACCCTCGAACTGTCTTGGTGAAAAAAGAACCTTCGGTAGTCTGTTAATAAAAATCTTTTCATCTCAGCGATTTGGAGCAATGATGACTTCTGATCAGTATCTCATGAGCTAGATACGACGTAAATCTAGAATACATTCTATCATATTTGCTTTATCGGAAAGGTGAAAAATTTACTTAGGGGGTGCCATCGGTTCCGGAGGGTGTCTTCCGACTCCGACTGGTTTTTCGTCGGCTTCTTCAATCGGTACCAGAATCAGTTCCATTTCAACTTTTCCCTTAAATTTTCGAGAAACGTTATTTCGCGTTAAGCTCGTTGGTTATTCTTCAACGCGACGCGCTTACGTAAGAGGACTATAGATAAAGATTCTCATTCTTTTCTGTCAGCCGAAATAAATCCGGATCAGGATGTAACGCTTTTCGTGAAAACTTTCTTTCATTTACATGCCTTATTTTTCGTTGCGGTGAATTTATTCAGATGTGGAGAATTTGTTAAACATTCAATTCTCTCACCGCTTGTATCTGTCTCTGATTCTGCAGCGATACGAACGGCCACCAGCCCCTTATCCGCAGCGCTTTGAAGAGGTTTATCGTTGGTGCTTCGGGATCCATGAGCTTCATGGTACAGTTCTTCGAATTCGAACTTCCCTTAGGTATTTTTGGTAGATCTACGGTCAACCCACCTGAAGAAAACCAATTTCGTGTCGAATCATAACCCCGCGAATGGCAGCAGATCGAAGTACACACCGAGAAAGTCGTCAGGGGAGAAATGGTCGTTGTCCCAGACCTGAAGATTCAATCTACACGGTATTTTCTGTGACGTAGGATCCTTGGAGAATACCGAAAGCTTCTTTTTGACGAGCATCATCTGCTCGGCCCTCAAATACGTCAATCGAAACACGAATCTCCAATTGAAGTTGCCCTCACCGGTCAAAGAATTGTAGTGGACGTCTGTCTTCTGATGGTCGTCGTAGTTCAACCACCTTGAATCGGAAGACGAGGTCAGAAAAAGTCCCGGCTGGACGACTTCCAGAGACTCGATTATAATTCACCCCTTCACGTATAGATCGGAGCACTTTTCACCAGTCAAAAATTGGTTGTCCACCAAAGGCACGTCTTCGGTGTTCCATATGATCACTCGGAGCTCGTAGTCCTCTGGGGGTTTCGGTCTGATGTCGATCGCCGGTCTGGGAGGCAGATCGCCAACGCAGAACATGTCGATCCAGAGCTCCAGCTTACCCTGATGAATTTTGAGACCGTTAATTCGTTCTTAAATGACTTGAAACTGTTGATTATGAAATTGGAATCGAATACCTGTTCAAGACCAGGTCTCGAACTGTTGAACAAAGGACGTTGCTCGACGTGCTCGGGAACCAAGGCGGTGCCGCATATGGGGAACTCTTGCCAATGATGAAGAACGTTGAGTGCCATGCACTCCCTAAAATCTGAAGAGAAAGGATGTTTCTTTTACGTATTTTTGTCAATCTTGGTGAGTTTCTACTTGCCCAAGTTGGCGTTCTGGTCGATTTGCGAATCAAAGGGAAACCTCTTCTTTCCAATGCGGACTTCATTCTCGAAATACTCCGGATACGGCAGATTATTCCTCGCGCATAGATAGTTGAGTATGTCAATCGGACTCTCTCTGTCTCTCCAAGCATTGTATCCGTCTGTTGTATAGACCCGAGATATTCCACAATTAGCTCGATGTCTACTGTAGTATCGATTTTCCACGTCGATTCTGGTCTCGCCGATCAGATCATCGGCCGAGGTGGCGTCGTAGTCCCAGACCTGGATGGTCAGCAGATGATCCTTCGGGAATATCGCGTCGAATTCGTAAAGCCTGAAAGACCAATTTCTCCGAGACTGATCACCGTCTCGACTGAAGATAATCGCACTCACTTTCCGAATGTGGGATTTAAGTCGTTCGGGATGTACATTCTCCTGTCGTCGAATATCGTCTTTCCAAGTCTCACGTATAAGTAAGGGTCCGATTTTCCGGTGAAGGCGTCTTTCGGATGAAGATTTATGGCTGTGAGGAAATCAACATTAGTCGTTTCATGGCCACCGGTTATTAGCATCCGCGGCGTAGTTACCGCGAATTATGTAAACTCTGATGAGTATTTTTAGGGGCTCGGAGGAAGGATAATCGTCGCAAATCCCACGAGCTGCATCGTTTCCTATACGCGTTCTGCACGTTGTTCCCGAGGGATGAGGCCATCGATAGATAGCCACGTGTCCCTAGGTAGGGAAACAAGTCTTTCATTCGTCGATCGATTTTCTATTACTATCGTCATCGTGCTTCGTTCACCTTGAAAGTACCGACTTTATTTTTTTCGTCCTCTATAGGATTGCCGGTGTGTTTTCCTTTCAGCAACTGAAAGGACGTCAGTCTATCCTCGAAACCGTCGAATTCGGGGACCATCTCCAATTCTGTGGTATAAATCTTGATATCTCAAAACGTGAAACTTAAAATCGTAGCTTTTTCCTATTTCTATGGTGGATGTACCTTGAAAGTAGCGACTGGTTTAGTCTCGAAGTGATATCTGAACTCTTGTCCCAACTCCGCGTTTCTCTCCTCCTGAAAATATGTCAGCAATCAAAAATGGTTGGTTACAAATGTTGATCATTATTACCTGAACAGAGGCGTAGTACTTGCTCCACCAGTCGTAAGATTCATCATCGTCGGTCCCGTAGGTCGTTTCCTGGTTATTTTCACCTCTGCTGGACTTGAAGAAATTTTTTATTCCTCCGAAGAACGAAACGAGTCTTGAAGGCCCGTCTTTTTCACCGATGTGTTTGTAGCTCATCAATCCCTCCGTCTCCGTTACGTCAGGATCGAAATTATCAGGAAGTGGTACTACGTGTTGAATGAGAATCGAGTTTATCCATCTCTGAGAACAATATTCGGTCAAAAAGGTGAAAATACTCACGTATAGTCTTTTTGGAGACTCTCGTCTTGTTTTTGGAATCCTTTGACAAGTCCTTACCGACGATTTTATCGAAGTATTCGTCTTCGGGAACTAGCTGCTCCACAAAGCCATAGATAGTCGGGACTATGGTGACGCCCAGATACGTCAAGCACCCCAAACCACGTGAATCGTAGGCCTTTATGGTCAATGATGGATAGTAGACGTCCAGTTCGGGCAGATCCTTCGAAGAAGATAAGAAGATAGAAACAAAGGAATAGAATGAACTCTGAGAGGCTGTACAATCAACGCCCTCACCAGATCTATAGTCACGTGTGATTTTTCGAAGTTACTGAACTTCCTGCAGTTCTCCATGACCTCTGATTTAACGTAGTGACCGTTACATTCAAGGACTATGATCGGGTGGCTGACTGTCATGTAGTGAACCTTTCTCAGGCCTCGAACTCCCCAGAAAATGACTTCGAAACGATGAGATGTCATGGCGGGCCTGATATCATCCGGCAGATTGTATATCCTGTTATCAGTAGACTCGTTTATCGGGACATCTGTAATATCATCTTCACCTGTCTGAAGATATTCATCTAGTCACTCTCTGAGAAAGTGGTTTCCTGCAGCGCCTCTCCAGTGTCAGTTTCAAAATGTACCTCTATGAGCTCGAAAGCAGCCAGGGCAGCTCCGCTATCTCCCTTCTGATTTCTGAACTTGAACCACTTCAGAACGGGCGGAAACTCAGGCGGAGAGTAGGTTTCCGTGTTAAGTTTAACCACTGGTGTAGCAATACATCTCCCACTAAATTCCAGACCCCCCTGATGATGAAGATAACTAGAGTCAATCGTGGAAGTTGAATTTAGTAGAAACTCACACATAAATCCTGGTCGAAGGCCTCGATTATCACTTTCGGTGGGAAGCTCTTGATGTGTTCCCTCACTCCGTAGACAGTGATGGGCTCGAATATGAGCGTCTGGTCCCAGAGTGGAGCCAGAGTCTGCTGGATCGTCTAACAAGTAAAAGTTTGCAGATAGTTTCGGGGGGGCGAAACTCGATGAGACGATGAGAAGTTTTGAGATAATTATCACAAAAAATATGGTACCTTCGTCGCCAGCGTGTGTCCGTGAAATATAATACGAATCATGGGATCTGAGAGCCCTGAAGCGTCCATTCCGGGGTCAAACCTCCCTTGAAATATATGAGCTCTGAGTTGGAACTGCTGTAAACAGGAAGAAATATGACAAACCGGATATACTTCTCCGGCAACGACTTACCGAGGACTTTTTAAACTCCAGGACCGATGGCAGCGCGTCCAATGCTGCTTCATGGTCGACTTCGTATCCGGGTGGAATCATGCTCCAGCAGGCGTTGACGTGCCTCATATTTCCCAGCCATAGGAATATCTCGGCACTGCACGCACTCTCGTCCATGGTTCCCTCGTCGTCCAGGGGATCCTTGAAGAAAAGGGTAACCCGTTCGCCGCAGTACTTCCCACGCATGGGCTTCTGCTCTTCGTACATGACGAGAAAGGACGGGAACCTGGTGTAAGCAACCCTCTTGGATCCTGCTATCATCCAGATGTATATATCCGGTAGAGAATCTTGAGGCTGTTGATGAAGATGTGGAATATTACCCTCGAAGCAGTGTTTGGCTCTGAATGAAGTCAATTACATCCTCAATAATCTCTTCCAAAGAGAACAAATATCTCCGTGCGTGGACCATCGCGATCCTGACGAAGTTGTTGTCAGGTAGTCGACCGTTGATTCGTATCATTTCAAGGATGTCTTCAATGGTATGTTGGCACATGTTGAATCTGTGTATGTCGAGCCTGGTGTTTCCCCCCATTTCTTCGAGGTCGCAACGCTCCAGCATCCTCAAGTACGCCTTGCAACGAGCATCGAGTTCGTCCATCATCCGGTTGTAGTGCTGATACGCTTTCTCGTTTTCCACTATCGCCAGTCCCTCCAGTTTCTCCAATTCAACCCTCTGAGAAATAACAACTCCCGATTACGTCCATTTTGAATGAACACTCCATTGATACAGTGGAACCCCGCCTATTCGACGAGCTCGTATATTGTCTCAATCGTTTGACCAGCCTTCGCTATTGTAAAATAGCTGTGGTGACCGTGTCCCTGCGGTTGGTCGAATAGGTGAGGTTCTATTGCATTAGACGTATTTTACCAGGAACCGAGCGATTCCTGCTATGCTGTTTCTGTTCAGACTCCTCCACTCCAGGTTCGGCCACCACGACTTTACGAACATGCATGGTTTCTTTTCTGCGTATGGAAGGTAGTCGTACTTGCGATCCATCGATGTCGTAGATTTCGGTGTTGTCGTGCTTTCAAAGTCTGGGCTTTTTTCTGCGGTCACTCTTTCTGTCAAGATCAAGGTATTCGTTAACGACTGCAGTGTCTTTTGTTGGTTCGATGACTATTTTCAACTCACCTAAAAGACCGTCACCACTGCTCTCAACGCATTGACTGTAGGAAAGCATCTTGTTACCAGCGTTACCCAAACTGATTTCAAAACTGATTTTTTTTCCTGAATATCTCGACCTGTCTATCATGGAAACGTCGAAGATGATACCAACCAGGAGGTACTCTTCCGTTTCCCATAAACTTCTCTGTGAATCAATGTATTCCATTTTCGGTACAGTATCTATCAGCATGTACACTAAGAACCCACTTATTTGACGGAGTTCGTCACATAAGTCGGATCAGGGTATAGTGTCAAATTCGATGAACGTTGACCTCTACAATCGGTGCGCAAGGCTCGACTTCGACGAGGGGTGTCGACGGGGCTTCAGGATCAGAAATTTCGGTTTGAAGAGCGAGTAGCACTCTGCCTCTGTGCGCAGGGAGGGTGGCTGAACATTTTCCTACGCAAGTGCAGTCCCTGGATCTTCCGCTTCCGTAAAAATGCACGAAGGCTGGACCAAACGTGGGTAGAAACGCTTCGGGGGGATCAGTAGACGAGGATCAGGATCACGCGGGAACTAGTTACTGGTTTTTCAGTCTCACCGTACTCTCCGAAGCTGGATATCTTCTTGAGATTCAAAACGCGCATGGCGACGACGCTGCTTCGACATCCGCTACTGCTCTGATCCCTAATTGATATCCTCACTCTGTGACACAAGGGTGGAAACATCTCCTTGAACACTATTCTTTCGTTGAACTGCGGGGCGAAACTGTTGTGCTGGGTGCTCGTCTTCCCCTTGACATGATTAACCCAGATTGAATCAATCCATTCGCCGAATTTCAAACTCGATAACAGAGCGGTCAGAGAAAAATGGAAATTTAGTGGAAAAACTTTACTGTTCAAAGAACTTTTATCATCTTTCTCATAACTAGTGCGCAATTCATCATCTGGTTCTCCGATGAACTTCGATGAACTCTGGAGCGTTTATTTCTTCGATTCGCTCAGTTGGTCATAAAGCGATTAATAATTCGCTAGTTCGATACCGCATAATGAGAACCACCCCGACGAAAAGGTAATTTATAAATGGATGGATGGATGGATTGCCACTCAGTCTATCCCAATCTCCTGGGACAGCTGCTGTTACGTGACTGCTATTAATTCTGTTGAAAATGTGCAGAATTCCACCTCCTACTGGCACGTTGAAGGGTTTTAACGATAAAATTGGTGACGAGACCAAATGGTACGAGATGAGACGTGAAGGGTTGAAAGTGTCTACCAACTGCGCTATTTAGTATTCACAACCCTGACAACAATTTTGCATAGCAAATTCTTGTTGACAGACGAAGTTTATCGCGAAAATTGAATATATACGGAACTGTTGTACCTTGCTAGTCGAAAACGATATCTGAATGCATGGATTTATGTTCTCAGTCTGACTTTTGCAGCGGAAGAAACCGTCCATCCCCGGAAGACCGTCCGCTCGGTATATCGTGAATACGAATCGAGCTCTGCGTCGGTTTCCGATACCTTCGATTGGGAGGAGTAGATTCCTATCGATATAAATGGAGAAGGATACACTGATTGCTGGATGAGTGTAATTCGGAAAACGGTACCCTTCGATGTCTTCTTCCCCGTCAGACTCCGGATGCGACTTAAATTTTTGACCCTTCACATTAACGGTGATGTTACATTTAATGTAGCCTTTGGGACCAGCCGCCATGTCTTTGGGATCGACGAGCATCGCCCATTTGTGATAATACTGATGGTCTAAGAAGGGGTGTCGAGTCGTATTTAGAGTTTTGAAGAAATTTGTCTTTTACGATCAATTCTCTTTGCATAAGTATACACAAAGTATAACCTGGCTGATCCCAAACGGTGGAGACCTCGAAGATTATATTTGCGTAGAATTTCAACTGTCTCAGACAGTTCCGCATGTAAACCGATATCGCGATTCTCTTTCGAAGAAGAGTCTCCAGGTCGCAGGTGAAATCGAAGACGAAATACTGGAAGGAGATCGAAGATTTTTTCGTCAAATTAGGCGAGGGATGAACATTGAGGGAAAGTATTCGTCACCTCGTTGTAGTAAGGGGTGTCAGTCCTGTTGCATACGCGAGTTTTTTTCTTCTGGTGACCAACCTTTACCACTACCACCGGATTACCGTTCTGTGGCAAATATTTACCCTCTATAATCGTCACGCAAACTTCGTACTCGCCATATTTTGGACGGCAGCATGTCCAAGCCATTTTTTTTTATTTTTCTATCACGATGTCAAATTTTGAATCGACATCTTTATTCTGCGGGATTATAATCGATTAATCGTAGCAGCGATTGTTTTTCCTTCGATCCACTATAGTGTTCATGCAGAATCATAAAAATTGGGAACTGTCTGAAATCATTTGTTTTCTATAAAAAAATTTCAGATAGAAACCGATAGGTTCGTATAGATGGGGACAGGATCCGGAAACATGGGCTCAACAAAACTATTTAATTGTTCTTCAAGCTCGACGATTCATGGTAAAAAAATTCAAATCCCATGAATGAATTCGTTCAAAATCGAGTTCAAAATGTTCCTGGATCAGGAGAAACTTGGTTTTTTTGTCGATTTTTTCTTGCTCTTTACCGTTAAATTTTTTTGTCGAATATGTGAAAGAGATATGAAAATTTTGGGAATGGAACTTTGAAGTACACAGAATTTATATAAAAAATTACAGCCTATTCGGCTTTGAGCTTTGAGATTTCCAAAAGACAGAGAACATTACGTGACTCGTTAGCTGTGAGAATATTTCAGCTTCATGTCAACATTTCTTATTGTCAATAATTCATGAACGAAGTGTGGGGCCCTCGAATCTCGAGATTTGTCACATAATACGAACAATGCTTGAGTAACTGGAATACGTCACAAAATCAATAAGCATTACTTTCAAGATTGTTTTTCTCTATTATTTTCTTCTGTTCTCACAATCAGTCCAATCAATCATCTGTACGTTATAAACCTTCCCACCCTTGGGAGCTGTGCGATGGTCTTATTCAGAGATTCATCAATTCCAAAACACGTTCTACACACAACCCTCCCTTTATGAGCAAATGAGAAATTGAATTTTACTCTGAGAATTGTATAAAAAAAAAGTAATTGTTAAAAAATTTCGCAATTATCCGCACGGAAATATATGTATATGTAGATATTTCCATGCGGGTAATCCCACAGAAAGCCTCTCCATTACGGGCTATTTTTTCCAGCTTGAATTTGTTATCTCTGCGAATCGATTTTTCAACGAAATTTGAATACCTAGGTATTGTTAGAAATGTTTGAAACGAATATGTACCCCCATCCTTATTCTAATTAATCAAAATTAATTTAACACAAGGTTCATTTAAAGTTTTTACTATCTTCGTTGCCTTTAAAAATTGCCGAAATCCACATGTTTCGTATCAAATTTACACAAAAACAGTGTCTTTGAAAGTCAATGGGCTACAAAAATTCAAATAATATTCTCCATCTAGTATTGCATGTAGATAAATTACCAACATTCATCCACAGAGTATCAACAATCGATAAAGACTGACTAAAAACTCTGTCGATCTCTTATCATCGACTCCGCTTACCATCAGCTGTCAATCCCTGCGTCTCCTATAAAATACCTTCATTATCGACGGTTTTTTATTCCCAGTCGGTAACTGTTCGCAGCCTCTCATGTTTGCCGCTGTGACCGACGAGCGTCGCTGCCTTGTCCAAAAAGAAGGTCTAAGGCAGATAGAATTAAAGTACAGAGTTTCGAAATTGTGAATTCTGATCCAATTAGACAACCGGGGGTTTTTGGGTCAATCAATTTTCTTTTGCTATTGGTAACTGCATTAAAAACAATGATTCGGATATATCCTAAGGATTTAGGTTGAGCGTCCGTAAAGGCGAATGAACAGGAAGCTGGTAATTTGCCCAAGGTAAATTACAAGGATCGACGTTATTCTAAATGCGATAAAGTCAATTATGTAGACCAACGAGCGAAAAATGTATTCATAAAACTCTGATCCATCGAGGTTTGTTAACCTTCGGCGCAGAAACGAATGCAGCATATCCTCGATCTCGATCGGCCGATCTCATTCGCGACACAACCGGCTACCAATACAAACTGGACTAATTTGCCAGTTGGTAAATTGCCCCGGCCACAATGAAATCGTTCTCACGTCGGCGAGTTCGATAGATGGAGAAGAAGTGATCGGTGTGTTAGCCTCGCGGGTTCTTCGCAGGTTCCTCGCAGGTTCCGAGGACTCTTCAGCGAGGAGGTTCGGTAACGCCATCGCGACTTCTGCAAATTGAATTTATTTCCCCAATTTGTTGAGACATCCGCAGCTGCGCGCTCGCGCCCCAACCCTGTTCCGACCTCTCTTATTCGGCCACCGATCGATTTCGGAGGTATTTCTAAATTGGTCCCTGCCACTTCGGACCCAGATCCCGGGACGGGACCCGAAACAACACCGCCACCGGATCTAGATTCTGAGTACCCATACAGAAAGACGTTTCGGTCACCGGTGGGAACGATTCCTTCGCTATTTTAATAGGCTCTGAGTTATTGCTGATCGTCTAGGATTTACGGGCTTACATTTCTTTCTTTTTTTTTTGAAAAAATAATCGATTTCGAATCTTCCTCGGAGGATCCAGATCAGTTCCTCACTTTCGGTATCACCTACTTCTACGATTACCGGTGCGAAATAAGAAGAGGTCGATTTTTTTTTATCGTTTTCAATTATCAGTAGATCTTAGACTCTGCGAAAAGACCGTGGATCTGTACTTGAAACGTTAGCTTTCTGGGTATCGCTTTGAGGATTGATCGGGACCGGACGCCTGTTCGAGGATCAAAGGACCTCCGAGGTCCAGGGTTCTCCTAATTAGAGAATTCTACGCTTGCAGGCATACGCGAGCGGCAGATCAGAGGCTCAGGCTGATACTACACGGAAAAGGGACAAACGATTATGGATAAAAAACAAAAAATATCACCTGAACAAAGTCAGGTGGATCTTTTCTGTCTACAAATATCGACCGGCACCTTCTTCCTCAAAATATCGTGTGCGAAATTGATTTCTAACGAACTTTTCTGAGAGAATGTTAAAGAACATTCAAGTTATTCCAGATTATCCTTATCAAAAAAAAATTGCTCATCCTTCCAAAGTTCGATTAAAGAATTTGCCACCAATTGCTTCAAAGTGTCATAACTTTAGAACGTATGATCTCCGTAAGTCAAATGTGAGAATGTAAAAAAGTGTGGTTTCCGTAAGTGTTCGATCAGCCTGATCGAAGAAAAGTGTTGTGAGGCTACCGCAGGAGCATCGGTGACATTCTTTGTTAGCTGTAACGACATGGTTGATTTTTTTTCTTCTTCTTCTTATACTGAAAAAATCCCCTGGGACTTTCCTTATGTT
Organism: Euura saliciscinereae; assembly: GCA_018420115.1. NCBI lineage: Eukaryota > Metazoa > Arthropoda > Insecta > Hymenoptera > Tenthredinidae > Euura > Euura saliciscinereae. The sequence continues at coordinate 13,988 of JAFFZH010013918.1, read as the reverse complement.
TTTTACGTCACAAATTGGTTTGGTGAAGCCGATTGTCTCCCGAGATTAGAGAGTGGGTTGCGGACGGAATGGGTATAGTCTCAGAGATGTGAAGACTGTTTGACCGCCACAGAGGGCAGTTTAGATATCCTTCTTCATCCTTCTCTCGCTACTACCTTCTCTCAGCACCTTTAGTATCTCCGGAGCGAAGATTCCCGGGGGACAAAACCCGGGCTACTCGAGATCACTTTTCAATTGACGATAACGATCCACCCCGGAGTTCCCCCCTGCCACCAGACTATCCGGGCCTCACTGAACCCGACTCAAGGTTCGCTCGTCTCGCAACGAAGAAGAAGAAGAAGAAGAAGGAGAAAAAAGAATTGAGAGAGAGATAGGAGAGACTGATTGGGCCAGGTAGTCGACCTATTCTCGCCGAATGAATGAAGATGCTTAGAAAATAAAGTCAGGTCTCGTTCGATATTCTAATTCCGAAGTAATAACGATGACAAGAATCTAAGGTCGGTTTCATAAACTGGCGTATATGTCGCAATCAGCCAAAAATCCCAAAATCGTCCCAGGCTCTCACGATCTCAGTACCGAAACAATCCCACTTCTGACACCAGTGTAACGTTTGGCCGATACCACCAGGGTTTGTCGGTACGAAATCAGACGAGACAAGGGGAAATATGGAGAAATGCGGTTTATTGGAACACGTGTTTACAGCATCAGATCTCCTAAGAGACTGTTAGTTACGTGCACCTCCTTCGTGTTCTGTAAAGGGTGTAAGGCTGCAGCAGCCTTCGTAACACTATGAAAGAAGAACCGTGAGATTGAAGAGAATGATAAAGATGGCAGATGTCATATTCCGTATAAAAATCGCCTTTTTGTCTTACTTTTAGCTTCAAATTGACTTATGGCTACGAACACAAAGGCCCTGTGTACATCGACGATGAGTTACGTATATCCACAACGTAGAAACACGTCAGTTTGAACGAGGGTTTTAATAGCAAGTTTCAAGGGGAAAACTGACAGCCACAAATGTCAGTTTCACATGTCAATCGTAGTTAACGTGCAAACAAAAACACAGGACTTGGTGGATAACCGTGGAACTCAGGGCACGAAGTGCTGTTGTCTTTCGAAACTGCGGTGCGAATAAAAAAACGAAGATACAATCCAGAAAAAAAAAATAGGAAACACAAATATTCGATGGAAAATTGAAAAAGGATCCTGGAAGGACTCGATTTGAAGTTGAAGGCTTTTACCCTTGTGACTGATTGCGTTATCAGTTTGAATGAGTCCAGAATGACATTTCATTTCATTTCACTTTATTTTCACATCGTTTCCGTGACAATAGTCGTGTCTCTGATTATCCTCGGTTATTCTTTTGCAAATCGGCATCCTGTGGACCGCGTCAATCGCTAATTAGGTGCGAGAAACGATCCTACGGTCTTCGCGGTCCGGTTTTGAAAAAAGATAGCCACCTCTCTGCGCCTAATTCTGCAAGTCAACGGTGCTGCCCACCGGATCCCCTTATTAATCGATGTGATTCTGAAAAATAGGAGGCGAGAAAAGCGGCCGAGGCTTGCGATAATGCGTCGATTAATTACAGGGCCGAGAATGTCGCTACCGACCTCAGCACCGGCCGCATTCCCGAGGTTCTTCAATGACCCTTGGTCACTGTCTTTATATGTATATATTTTTTTCACCCCATTTCTGTACAGGCTTCGATATTTTTTTGCTCTTTTGTCATCTCTCCGCAACCTCGATGCAGCATATTTCACTCGGTATTACCTCTTTGACCGTAATACCCACAGGGCAGGGAGATTAATGAAGCGATTGAATTTTATCGGGCACGTTGCATGTATCACTCATGTCAGAAATGAATTAAACTTTGTAATGTACCAGCATTAATATGGAACTAGATTCCGCCATAGCCACCGTCACCTCCTCGCACAAATCGACCAAGGATGTCGACGTTGATATACCAGAGATACCGTCGCCAAGCCTGTTTTTGGGTCTCAGTAATCTTGATATCAAGTATATTTAATCCTCTCTCGGATCGACAAACTTTGACCATTTCAAAGTGGAGGAGGTGAAACTCTGCCGGTTTTCCTCGGTTGATCATAAACCCCTCATTAATTTCTACATTTTATGAGAACCTCGAGTTTAAGGCTGTGGTCTGAGGTCAAGAGAGAAAGAAGCAGAAGAATTCTCAAAGAATTGGTGAAGAAGTGAGGTAAGCGTGGCTGTACCATAAAAGGTGGAACGTATCTATAAGATCCACGAACACGTATAGCTTGTTCAACGTAAAAAAAAAAAAAAAAAACTATATACACTTGGGGTTAAACGTTCGTGATATTTCCATAGAAATGGATGCCATTGCTGACATCAAACGCCTCGACGCCGTGACCGTGCCGACCCGGCACCCAACCCAGGACCATAAATCGTTATGTTTAGAGCTGCTTCATCCACGCCCTCGTCTTACCACGAGCCCGAGGGACTCGCGATTTCGTATTCAGCGACACGGAATTAATCGCGACTCCTTCATAATTCCTTCAAGTGAATCGTCCTTCTTCACCCTTCGATCGATGGTCGCTGGCCATGGTTCGTAAAACGCCTTAGAAAATCGTCGGTTTCACCAAAGAGATCGGAAAGACAATTTGTGCTCGACGGGGGAGGGAACGACCCAAACTTCTAAATAACGACGGAGGAAAAGGGCCCGGATTTGGATTGGGCCCCGACTCGCGTGACCCGGTAATGGCTTTACAGGCGCGTTATTTGGTGGTTTATGGCCAAATATCGGGCTCCGTGAGAGCGAGGGAAGAAACTTTATTGCTTGCTTTGCCAGCCGCCGCTGTTCGACGTCTGGATTGATTCGGTTGTGACGATTTGTTATATTTTTTGGATGGAGAAAGAAGTGGATGAATTGACTTTGAGAAAAATGATCGAGACCGGGCACCGGGTATCGATGGGACGGACATACCTCGTTAACGTCTAGCTTTTAGAGACCGAATGTCACGTTTCGCATTGTGCCGAGAGCCGAGGGGATCGACTGGAGTAGCATGAGAGTCAAATCTGCAGCCAATGCCCAGTGGCTTGCCACGTGCGAGTACAAGTGTTAAATTGGCATCATTTGTCACCACGATAAATATGTGTTTGGTTTCACGTCCGTTATTATATTGTCTCGATCACCCCTGCTTCAAGAGATTAGAAATTCTGTGAGGATTTGAAAAAATAATTCTGGTCATTGAAAACCCATGATTACTGACTAAACAAGCGGATTTCGACTGACTATGAGCCCCTGCTCTTTAAGGATGTACAGGCCATACAATCTCAACCAAGAGTGAGTCTCGTCGTCAATATTGAGTACTTCGAGATGAGATAAAAATCGGAAAAAAATCAACCACAATCAAGACGACAAAAGTATTCATTTTCAATAATAATAATGCCCAAAAGTTATCAACAAATTGTTTAAAGAAATCATTGTTTAACAAATTTCATGGTGACGTTATTTTTTTTTCATGTCAAATGAATTCGTTAATCTTTCCGAATACACATGAATTTTTTCAGAATTTTGTCACTTTTTTTAAATTTCCGTTTTCGATTTTGAAAAATGGAGGAAAAAAATCTGAATTTTGGATATGTTATTGTGGAAACGATGTAGATTACAATTCCGAAGTTTCCGGAGCGTGGAACTAATAGTTTTTTAATACAGCATTTAGAAATTTCCGAAAATGGAAATTTAAAAAATGTGACAAACTTCTGAAAAAATTCATGTGTATTCGGAAAGATTAACGAATTCATTTGACATGAAAAAAAAATAACGTCACCAGGAAATTTGTTAAACAATGATTTTTTTAAGCAATTTGTTGACAACTTTTGGGCATTATTATTATTGAAAATGAATACTTTTGTCATCTTGGTTATGGTTGATTTTTTTTCCGATTTTTATCTCATCTCGAAGTACTCATTATTGACGACGAGACTCACTTTTGGTTGAGATTGTATGGCCTGTACATCCTTAAATCTTTTGGAGTGAAAACAGCGTAACTCCAAAGAATTTAGTGACTTTTTCACTCTTTCAAAGTGAAATTTTCCACTCCAAGCGATTTGAATGAGCAAATCACTCGAAGAAAGATTGACATTACACTCGATTGGATTGAATAATAACTGTATTGGATATGTGCTGTTTTTACTATCGCAGGAGTGAATTTTCCATCCGAGAAATTTCGAGAGTGACCTCATATTCTTGATCAGTGGTTCAAAAACCTTCGAGTACCAATTTTCATCAGAATTTGAATGCTTTTAGTTTATTTTTGCAGCATATTTGAAACGTGAAATTAAAATTTTGCGAAACTGACTTCAGATTCGTGATCAACGACCCAAAAAACCCCCTGGTACCAAATTTCATTCAAATCTGTTGCTTCGTTTTCAAGATATCGTAATTTTTCAATCATTTTTCAGAATTCTGTTGCTCAAATATGTGAGAAAGTCCTGAGCCGATCAAAACCAAGATCTAATCGGTGCTGAGTTTGAAAATGCCGCGTCGATTGAAAAGTGAAAAACTACCCTTTAACAATCTTACAACTTTGACTTTAGCAACCCCGTTAATTTCTTCAGGTCTCACGTGAGGTATGATCGTATAATATCGAACAAAGAATGAACAAAACGCGGCGTAGGCGTATGCGAAGCATGATTTTTTTCCCACGTCATCGAGCCCGACTCTCGAGCCAGAATGGTTCACGATTTCATTGTCTCAGTATGCATAATGCTGATTGTGAATTGCGCGCCCTGTAGGTAACGGGCGACAAGTGTGTGAAAACTAGACCCACAGCTACGGGTAGGTCTACATTCGTGTGTACGGCGGGGTGGATGAAAAAACAATACACAAACAAACAACGTATATTGTAACAATAGAGGTGCGGGTGTTGTACAAATACGTGTAGGCACATATCGCCTCGGCTTTCTCCCCCCCCCTTTGTGTGTTTTTATACCACCTCCCTTGACCTGCAATACCTACTACTGCACCCCGCAGAAACAGAAAACGGCGGGTTCTTCAGTCCCGCTCGTGCCCACGGCCACGTGTCCGTATCAGTCCTTTTCAATACCCCGCGTAACTCTGAAAAGGCTCGATTCGGGTGCGTGCACAGGGGCGTAACGAGACCCCCGCGTAGACGGTGCACGAGACGTGACTGTTCCGTGATAGGGGGTTAACTTAACAGCTTACACGCTCTGTAATGGCCTGGTTTTTTTTTTTTTTTTGGTATTACAAACTCTGCAGTATTTTTTTGTCCTGAGATTCTATGATTCGTATTTTCCAGTCTCCACTTTCTCAATTCTTTGGAGGACTATAATGTCAGAACTATTGACTTCATTGTAAGAGTGAAAAGGTCACTTTTTTAGGAGTAAAAATCGTGACAGTGATGGAAAAGAGCCAATAGTCCAAAAAATCTAGGAAGTAGTTTCTAATCCTGAGCCTTTAAAAAGCAGTTTTAGACCCTTAGACTCCGTTTCGTACTTTTTCATCCTGAGTTTTTGACGAGCAATTTTGGG
>JAFFZH010013917.1:30622-59379 GCA_018420115.1 Euura saliciscinereae | reverse complement strand
AAAATCAAAAAAGTACTTTTCCAGCACATATCACTTAAAAATACTGAATTGTTCATTCAAACAGTTGGAAAAATCAAAAAACTACTTTTACACCACATATCACTTATGTGCTTCTTGTGACTGACCCCTCGACAGCCTCAACTATAAATTTCTAAATTCCCATGTAGTATTAACTTTTTTATTTTTTTTAATATCTAAGACACTGAAAACTTCTATCTAACGAAAATATTGTCTTCAACTTATTTCGACTTTTAAAATATGAACCGTTAGTATCGACCTTGGTTTAAATTTTCAGCATCGTACAGAATCTACGCCAGTATATCCTTCGCTGTTCTTCTATTGGGAGTCGGTGTACCATTATGGTGGCACACAACAGCCGTACTGAGAGTAACTCTTCCGTACGATGGAATAGCAAAATTGAGCAGTTTGGACATCAAAATCACCACGAAGATTTTCGTGGCTGCCTTGACTGAGAACCGTGCCAAATTATTAGTAGAAGAAATAATCCATGGACTCAAATCAGCCGGTACGTTCATGATTCAAAGTTATTTCATTTTCGTCCATTTCATTCCAATAGAAGGAAAATTTCTTTCAGTAAATCAGAAATCAAAAGATTCTCAATTGATCTGGCCAACCGTACTGATAATTCCTTTTTTTGTTCCGCAAGTTCCTGTGAATAAAACTTGCATTCAAATAAGATTCACTTTGAACAGTTGAAGAGAGATATTCATGTGAGGATTTTTTAAGTCAAACCAATTGTATGATTATTTTGTTTAGTATACTGTTGAGATATTCCTGAATTTCACCATTGTTGGAAATTTTATTTCAATGCTTTCAAAGTAAATATTTACAAATGATCGTTAATTATTCTCAGAGCTCTACAATCTTCAGATCACATATGAAGTGATATCGCGTAATTTAGTATCCTCGGCGTTCACTTCACACGAGCTTGAAAAAGCTGCAAGTACCTTTGATCTGAAAGTTGGCGAAGTACTTCTACTCGAAACTCCAAATCTCAACGATGGTGTTCTTGCAGGATCTAATAGAGCGATTTTTTTTTCACCCGAAGCTAGTAAGTATATTCATTCCATGCAATTCAAATCTATAATATTCACTCCTTTGCTGTACTCGTTGACCATTGCCATACCTGGACTAATTTTGCTTTACGTATGAGCACTACTGTGCTTGTCTCTGGAAAAGTGGCCATCTGGTTTCACCAATACAGGTATAGCAGATCCGTTTACCCGTCAGTCGTTAACGAGAGAGGAAAATTAAGGAACTGCCTGTGCTTGCGTTCGTGGAGCTAGTTCTCCACTTGTCAGAATAAGCCCAGGATTATGGGGGATTCCATGTCAAATCGAATGAAGAAGCGAGTTCTTTTTTTCCCCACCCCCTTTGATCTGCTTGTCCTTTTGCCCAATTAAACTAGATGTTGAAAGGATGAACTGTGATTTTCTTCGGATTTTTCCGACTCATCATTTCATTACGAAAAATCATCAAATAAATTGATTTCCAATTTTTTTCTTTTCTTCGCGCCTACATAGCTCAGAACGGGAGGACGTATGAAAAAAAAATTCAATACGAAAATTTCGGGTTTTTTTTTAACTTTTTGAGAGTACTTTCATCAGGTTTTTAGTAAATTTATACACAGCGTGTCTTTTTTAATGCCGAAGGTTGTCTAAAAATTTCATAGCAGGCCGAGCCGTGGTTCAGAAGATACATCAACAAATATTCGCACAGTGGCGAGAATTCGGCGATTATGAGGTCGCAAAACAGTTTTTTTGGCCACGTTTCGAAAATTGAAGAACAACATTTATTATTCTTGTTTACGTACTTAGGATTGAACTTAAATTTTTGGAGTGTGGCCCAAAAAACTTTGCGACCTCACAATCGCCGAATTCTCGCCAATGTGCGAATATTTGTTGATGTATCTCCTGAACCACTGTTCGGTCCACTATACAATTTCAACACAAGTTTTGGCATTGAAAAAGACATGCTGTGTAAAAATTTCAGCCAATTCGATTAGGGCACTTTTTTGTTACTGAAGATTTTTCACCAAAACTTTGCAAAAAATTGCAAAGAATTATTTTCAGAAATTTCAAAGAAAGACGCGAAATTTTTGTATGAAAACTTTTTTCATTGCTCATCTGGATTTCACAGTATGTTGGCTTGAAAAATCAAAAAAACGTTAGAAGCTGATTATTTGACCAGCTGTAGACAGAAAATACTTGGTAAAAATTCACAGTTGATCCTCTCAACGTATACTTCGACTGTGCAAAAAAGGGCAAACAGATCAAAAGGGGTCAGGGAAATCGACCGTTAGATTTAACATTGAATCCCCCATATATTAAGTATGATATCTTTCTCAAGCCCTTATCTTGAAAAATCTTACAGGTGGAGTCAAGTTGACGCAAGTACTATCGGAATGGATTTTATTAGATAAGTCAGTGGCTTTGACCAGGAACGCATTAGCTGAGCCTACTCAGTTCAGCCTGGATAACAAGAATAGAAAACGATTTCCTGCCAGTTCGGCCTATGACGTTTTGCTTACTGTGGTTAATCCATATCCAGATAAACTCACAGTTGATTGGGATTTACCTACTGTGATAGGAGGTAAGTGTGTTTTTATTCCCCCTGTATAACCACGACCATAACGAACGTTCATGATGCTGGTAAGTCTATAGGTGTTGGGATAATCAAAGGATTCCGACTACCTGTAATGAGATAAGATATTGAGATTTAGGATTAGATTTAGTCGCGGATAATAAGGAAGAAAGTCTTGAGAGTTGGATGAATTTCTCACGTATAGAATGTTAATGCTTCAAGGGTAACACTACCAGCGCTGACTGAAAAATAAAACAATTTTTGAAGCGTCGCATGATAGTTTAGTACTTTCTGCCACACGAAAATTGGTATGTTCAATAAGACCCCACTGCTGGAGAATGGTCGTTTTTTACTTTTCATAATTCAAAATGATTTGGCTTTATGCGTAATCTGGAGTTTTGCCGTTGCGATGACTCTGTATGTGATGAAAACTGATTTTAGTTCTTCGAAAGATTCACCTAACGAAATATTGTTTTTAAACTTACAACAGTATACATTGATCTATGAATACACCATGCGGTCAGCTTATAAAAGAGCAATATTTCACTGAGGGGCCAAAGTGACCCCTTCAGACCCCAACAGTCTATTGTTATTACAGAATACATCGAACCATTCCTGGATGAGATATCAGTAGTGGCAAACTTCTCAGTGAAATCGCAATGGCTCTACCTCGTGCCTTTAGAAGTAACACCGAGACAAATTCCTGACAGCAGTCTTCTGGGCAGACACTACGCATTGCCAGAAGATGTCTTGCCGCAGATCATAACTCCGTTGGAAAAGAAACTAGGTAAGTAACAACTAAACATATTTAAATGAAAAGTTATTGGTTCTGGTATGGAATTGTTTTTTTCCTGGATTAACCCTTTGACGACAGAAACTTATGTTAGCCCTAAGAGAACTCATTCATTTCATGATGCCATCAACACGATACTTGCCGTATAATTTCTTGATTCACAAGAGTTAGACGCTTTGTTAGTACAAACGGGCAGAAAGCTTCAGAATTTTCTTTTAACAAAGATTTAACAGCTTACACCATCGTTTTGAATAGAAACTAATACTCTTGAGATTTTCTTTCTTTTTTTTCTATGGCCAGCTTTGACCATTTTATTGAATAAAAATTGGAATTTTGTATTTCAGATAATAGAGTTCAGAAATTTTTCGGCTACGGCAGCAGCTACCGTGTAGTGTGTCTCCAGTCACACTTCTTTCCGTTTTTCTATTTTTCTACTTTGTTAAAATGCAGAGTATCACGGTAAAAAGATTCTGATCTGGAGAAAAAATGTCTAAAGTACGACTATATTGAAATTATTACAGTCACTTTCATTGAGTTACTCCATTTTCTCATCCAGTTGATCTTCGAAAAGTTTCGGAATTCAACATCTTCTGTATTCAGTCATTTTTTTTTTTTTTTAATTCCACGACATATCGGTTTCATTAACACAACACACAATGATTCTAATTCATAAATTGGTATTAATTACAGCTTCACAAGTGAGCCTGAACCCGTGTATTAATTTAGTCATTTATACACCGCCTTGTGACAAAGCTCCGCTTCATATTTACACACGTAACGGGCACCGATCAAAACCGACTAGTAATGTCGAGGCTTTTCTCTCCCCAAGGTACAGCATTTTCTCCCCCGTAAAAACATTATCAGATTTGATATCACATGGAATTTTCATCAAGAATGTCTGCAATAATTCAGGAAAAAATTTCAGGTGGGGTGGGGTCGTGATAGCTAATCCTCCAATTGAAACTTGTAAAGAAATGGAAGGTGGGATGGTCACATTCCACCCTGATGCGTCCAGCATCATGGGCGTATTCATTGCTCATCTCAGACTATTACTGGGGATCCCAGATTTGGTACAGTGACCTATAGAATGATTACCTTAGCATGGAAGTTCAATAATGATTCCAGATAACTAATGAATCAAGCTGTTTTAATCACGCGTTTAGTAAATTGAAGTGCCAATGGTTTTTCAATGTTTCTCTTCCGAGGGAATATTGGAAACAATTAGCAGTTTGATCAAATTCGCAATTACTTAAGATGGCACTTCAATTAAAGGAAGGGTTTAATGCCAAAATGTGACTTACCGATCAATGACGGAGTAATTTTTCAAGGAACGTATATCTGGGGCATCGATAGTCCAATTGGATAGTTCAAAACCCCGTGGATGGGAATTGGACGGTTTGCTGAGGATCCGAGCGATAGAGCAGCTGACCTCGGCCAAACTTACGCTACAGTCTTTAGCTCAGTTGCTGGAAGAAATCAGCAACATTGTCATCACAGATACTGTCGGCGATAGGATAAGCGGGGCTCTAAAATTAGTTGAAAATTCTGCTGAAAAGTTGAATGACGGCAATCTACTGGAAGGATTTGCTCTGAGCAAAGAGGCGTTTGTTACTGCAGAGGCTGCCTTTACGGATCCATCGCTACTAGCTCTCTTGTATTTTCCAGATGACCAGAAGTAAGTAGAGAGCCTAACGCATGTACTCCGATTCCTCAAAGTGATTACGAAACCTGATTATGGGCAATTATCATGAAATCCTCAGTTCGCCGGTAATTCAGCGCATTCTTGACAATCCCTTAGATTTCTTATAAAAATTCCTCGTCTTTTGTTCTCCAAAATACATCAGGTGATAATATCATGAAATTTTCAAATAATCCTAAAAAATGAATGGATGAATATAAAGTTTGATTAAAATAGATATAACAGTTTCGGTATCAAACTGAACTTGATTACACGTAATCGAATGAAATTTCAGATACGCGGTATACATACCACTGTTTCTACCTGTGATGATACCTGTACTACTATCCCTGAGGAACATATGGAAACACTTTTTCTCGAAGAATAATGAGGATGAAGTTGACAAGGGTGACTGTGATGAAGAAACCGAACAGATTGAAAAATCCAAGACTGACTGATGTATTCTACAGTTTATATTAGAAGTAATTTACTGATTTTATCGAGACATGTTTTTAAAAAACCGCGCCTTGCCGCACATCCGCATACTAGTGTAAATAAACAGTCCTTCATCCTACATCGTTGGGTATCAAACTTTTCAAATTGATTTAGATCATACATTCCTTTGTAAATTGCTGCATATCTTAGACTTGATTGCGTGATCCTATTCAGATATTCATATATCTCATTACGTGTCACCGATTTAATTACCTACATTGTCATTCATGGAGTAAGTTGTCAATGGGAGTTTGTACTCAAATTTCTCATTTCCAATACTTTCAATAATAGACCTGAACCACGTTTGAGGTGCGATTGGTATATCTGCTCCATTCCTGTTATTCCCCTGAATCGTTCGATAAAGACAGAGGGCAGTAGGAGCGAAGTTTTTTTTTGAGCCATTTGATAGTTAGCAATGTTCGAAGTGAGGTGCTAAGAGTGAAGAGAGTTTTACCCTGCTCTACTGCTGCACTTCTCTACTCTGTTCTGGATGTAAAAACCGTACACATCTTTGGTAAAAGTGATGTTCCAAAGCTCTGGCGTAGTCAATTATTTCAAATACCGGTATCAGACTGACGAGGAGAGGGCACACACCCGGGGTGATTGATGTAGTTGAAATTGGAACTGGCAAAACTCGTTTGACCCGTACTTTTTTTCAGCCAATGGGCTGTGGTTCCTAAAAGAAAGACGTAGTATCTGGTTTTTCAGATTTCAGAGTGACATTGGATGAAATGGATTGATTATCTGTACGACCTATCAAAGCCAAATACAGAAACGTCTCGCTGTTCAACAAAATTGCCTGAATATGTACTGAAATCCTGGCCAAGTGGACCCAAGGTTGGGCCGAACGCTCAAATTTTCTACCAGAGCATCAATGCTTCGATCGAAATGCGGAAACTTGGTTCTAAAATCTGGGGCTCTCAACTCCAATCACGACCTTTACTCAGCCCTCGCAACATCGAGAAGACGGTCTAACCAGTCAGGGCTCTGAAGGCTTTCGAGAGATAATGCGGATATCTTTTGCGGACAACATCGTAATCCTGGCAAAGGACCTCGAGATGCACAAAAGAGACTCAGCTACCGTCGGGATATTGTTAGCTTTTCAGTTGGACTGTCAGAAGTCACCCAGATTGATCGCAATACCACCGGTAAGCCAATAAAAACGAGCAAGATGTACACCAACATGCTTACGTATCGAGTTGCCGAGCTCTGAACAATCAGATTACCAAAGAGTACACCTCAGAGGCAAATTAAGCCATTGTAATTAAAATAAATCCAATAGCAAATACCTATTTTATCTGTAAGATATAAGAACAAATTGTGAATCCCTACACCTTGTACAATGTTTCATAAAAAAGTACAATAAAGGAGTTACATTTACACCAACATATTGTTCAATAACTGTGAACGAATTAATCGAAACTTCAGAAAACGTAATGTAGTATCATGAATCCAGTCTTCCATTGTAGCGTGCCACGTCCTCTCCATTCAACGGTTTCCAAGACAGGGATTTTCTCGTTTCGGCTTAATCTCTTTCCATTACCAGTACCAGTTAGACTTGCACATTGTTTGAGTGCATGTTTACCATTACAACCTTAACTAGGGGAACTGGATCAATTTCATCATTGAATTCAAACAACTGTCTGACATTACAAAACGAAACAGAGTTATTTCCATATCAGAAAAGTCGCATCGTGCAGCTACTTTTCTCCATCTTATCACCAAGTCTAGTTGTCATTATCAGAGAGCAAAAATGCCACACATGTATGCCTGAATGTCAACCGTTTGAAGAAAATCCCCCTGCGATTGTTTGCTTACGATTGACTCAAACCTACTTTTTAATTGAGTGCCAGAAAGGCAGGTCGAAGCGGTGGCCCAAAATCGTTTTTAATACTGTCTCAGTCGCCAGGAAGCCTTTTCAAGTACTAAATGATATGCTGAATTGTCTACTGGCATGAGTGATATTCATGAACAATTTATTATATGACTTATTGTGTACTTGAATATGTAATTCGATGAAATTAAGTTAATTTTTCTTCATCTAGAATGATATCAAGTGCGATAGACCAAAAGAGGAAAACTCTACAACCGCACTGGTGTCGGTTTTCATCTTTTAACGAATATTCGTTTACAAATGCATCATATTGTTCAGTCTTGAAAGTGCACCTGACAAAAAATACAATCAAAATCAAAATCAATAAAATAAACTCCTGGTTTTATACAAAAACAAATTTGAGGTCTATGCGTTGAAATTTCTGGGCACAGAACTCTTGGAGTTTTAAATATAAACCTCCCTTTAATTTCACTATTTTGGGATAGACCCAATTGCAATTATTGTGCATGTTATCCGTGAGTGATATACCAATTTGTGGCGAAAGACAAACTGAATCTCAATTCCACCAGACACGAAATAAATGTCTAAATTCACTCGATTTTTCAATGGGATAAGACTTTTGAATTTTGATTTACCATTTTAGGAGTATGAAATAACATCATCACGTGAGTTTTATCGTTTATTACAAATTTATTAGAGTACCAACAATTTCAAGAATTAATTATCTACGATAATTGTTACGTGTATATTTGTTTTGCATTCTATTCTATCTTATCGTGAAAAAAGAAACAATAATATTACCGTATTTCCTAATCTTAACTTCCAACTCTGTGTGTAATTAGTTTAACGAGACACAGTACCAACAATTTCATTTCCAATACAGTTCATTAGAGGAAACGGTGTTCATCGAAGGTCATAAGTTTGCCTCAGGGAGAGACCCTTTATTTACAATTATGTACGAACTTTAGGCGTCAAGATATTATTAAATGCGGGTATCAATCCATCAGTGATTGTAATTGTAATTGATATTTCGATCTCTTCACAAATATACAAAGTCTGGTAATGAACATGGATATAGGTATGTGGAAGCTGAACGCTCCCCAAATTCTTCAAACAAACAACTACTTCTTCGATCCTTTCAAATACACAGTCAGGGTTGTACAACGCTGTATCATCTTTACTCCTCTACATTCTATCAAAAGAATGACGATAGATGAAGCAAACCAAGAGTCAATGCACAATTACATCATTTCATAAAATGTCATTTTACAGAAGGACGAGGCAATGATAGATGCTAAATGACCTGAATTACATAATTTGCTACATGAGTGTAGTTGAAGACCAATAAATTATATCTCGTAAATATTATTAAATTTAAAAGCATTTTTACTTTAAGAATTATTTAGTGCAACAGAATATCATTAATTATGAGTGTACGTGTGATTAGCAATGGTGAATCGTAAATGTTGTTTGGCTCATAGATACGACAAGTCGAAATTCTAATAAATAACAAATGCCCTGAGAAAATCGTTATTTATTATTTCGTGTCTTTTTTCCATACTGTCTGTTTATTGGATTAAAAAATTGTTTTATTATTAAAAATATAGCAACAGTAAGTAGGCTTGAAGTAGCACTCACATGCACAAAAATTCTTAGACTAAACGCTTGACACACTTTATTAGAAACCGCACAAAACAAAACAGAACTAAAATTTCAAGTTTCATATGGAGTTTGCTATTTTAAAACTAAACTAAGAATACTCTGTATATTTTCTTCCTCGAAGCGCCGAGCTCTTAGTGAAATTCTGCGTGAAATTGGAAAAGAAAAAAGAAAAATATATTAAACCATTCGATTATAGTAAATAGGCAGTTGCGGGATGGCCAAAAATCTATATTAACTGGACAAAAATTTATGCATACACCCTTGGCCTACCCTTTCATGGCATTACAATCCTACGTGCTAACTTGATTAAAACTCTATTTCTAACTCAAACAAGTCGGTGAAATGTAAAATGAAATGTACAACAAACAACGTTCTCAATCGATAAACACTATAACTTGAACAATTAATGAATCGTCTTAACCAGGATCATGATCTTAAGACAACTGATTATTATCATTATTATAAATAGAATGCCATAGCAAACCTAAACTGGTTACGTTAGATATTCTGTTATAGCCGGTCACCAGAAATGAGGTTGCACGTAGCCTCCGCCCATTCCTATAGGGTTGAATCGGTGAGGGTGTATCTTTTCCATCCGCATGGCACCAGGACCTCCGCCAATGAAACCCCCCGTATGATGTCCGCCTCTCGGGCCAAAGCTGCCCGCACCTCTGCCCGCCATTCCTGGTCCATTCGTTCCGGTCATGGTCGTGCTCGTTCCGCCGCCACCTCTGCCACCTCGACCACCACCTGAAAACAAAGGAACACACCCTACTCGTACACAAAAAAAAAATAAAAAACTATACGTAGCCATGTAATCCATAACTTCAAGCTTTCAACAAGATGAAACCAAATCACCAAAGGATAGGCTGGAAACTGCTCCCAATCAGTTTTTAGCTAGTGTTTGAACGACGTTCATTATACTTGAAGTGAATAGTAGACTTGATACATCGTCACCCGTTTGATTAGTTTCAAGCGTATCCTTTTGAATAGAGGAAGAAGAGTTCTGATAATTGTGGGACCCTGCTGTGAGAATGTATAAATTATTGTGACAGTTAATCTTTGTTTTGTTTTTACACAGAAGTATCGTGTAATTTAACATTTGTACGAAATAATCGTGACCTGTGTGTTCCTGGAGACGTATTTCTCCCAGTTTCATTGTCGATTCTACTGCATATCTGTACACTCAAGACACGTTACACTGAGCCTCCTACGTCAACTGTATTGACGTACAGAACGACGATCGCTATTAATATTGCTTTATATTTTGGTGTCCAGTCATAAGAGTCCCATCAGAAAATGTTCCGACTCAACAGCCTAAGTCTTATTCTTATACACAGGAGTTAAGCCTCTTACTCGAGACATTTTCAGATAGAACGTTTATGACTAGACACCAAGACATAAGGCAATATTAATAGCAGCCGTCGAGAAGTGCAAAGAAAAGTCTGTGGAATCGATTGCGATGCAGTACCAGATGTCAGTGTAAAGGAACTGCCGGACCAAGTTTTCATTGCATTGAAAAGACTGCAAGTATCGATGATGCCAATATCTCCTGACCAATCTTGTGACATATCATTTTACAACAATTCGTACAGATATGTCGGAGTGAATAATACATATATGATTGACAGCCGAGTAGTATATTTTCATTCTGAGTAACAAAATTATCAATTGGCTGGACATATTAGAAAGAAAGTGTCCTAGTCTTCGATTGTAGTCTTCAATGTTAAATATTGTCGCAGCAATGGATTTATAATCAAGCATGATCATAGAGATCGCTGTCATCACTTTCCATATTATTATGCAGATACTGCATACCACGCGAACAAATAATGTGATAAACTTCTTTTTTAATATTAAACTATAGTAAGTTTACTTCACAGGCATATGAAGTGTGCAATGACATAAGGATGTATGTGTTCTTCATATCGATAACAGATGAATTCGAAGTTGAATCGTTGATCGGTAAACTTTATTAATTTTATATTTTATATATTAAATAAGACACCAATTAACCCTTAATTGTCACACTTCGAGAGGGTCCCGCGGCTGTGACAGCCGCTCAAATTGACCCACGTTGAAAATTTCATCGAAAAGTTACAGAATGTACTTTGAGCATTGAAGAATAAGAAGTAGCCACATATTTTGAGAAATAAAACGTCAACGTGTTGGAAAGAAAATTCTAAAACTCTATATTTGCAAAAATACGTATTTCTGTTAAAGATAATCACGACTGTGTCACTATACAATATTGTTGTGTGTTTCAAACGAAGTATTATCTGGACACATGTCTACCCATTGGAGTGAATTCGAACTTTCGGTGAATGTTGGACAAAGGTTCATTCGCATCCACTGACTTTACAGCTGTGTAGCCTCAGAGTCAGATATGGGTCAGTTTGACTCGGGGTGACAACGAAGGGTTGATAATACCGCAAATTAAATCTATAAAATTCAAGTAGTAAGATATTGTTTAATCATGGCAAACGCCAGTGATATGAAAATTCAGCTGTGACAACGAGGTCTCATGCTGCATCGATGAATGAATAACGTACAAACTATTGGTGGAAGAAACGGACAATTCAAAGTAGTGAAAAAAAAAATTAAGAAAAATCGAAACGATCTAAAACTTGAATACATAAAAAATGACACAACGGTACAACCCAAAAGCGTCGGGACATCGGGTTTATAGATAAAGCGATGTTCTAGTTGTAATAGTTTAATTGAAGAGAAATGAGTAGCACGATACACGTTGTTTTTTTTCCTTGGTTAACAATAAGAAAGTTACAAATTTGAAAAACGCGTTGCTTAATATTCTAAAACAAAAAAATATATGTTTTCTGTTCTGGCAATTTTTGAAAAGTCAACAGCGTCTGTGTTACCGCAAATAAAATTAATACTTTGACGTATTCATTTTTTTCTTCTTACCTATAGGAGGAGGAAACAAATTGAAAAGCCGTTGAAAATCGCCAGCACAAACAAGTACAAATACAACAGTAAATACTTAAGGGATCAACGTGTAAATATAGAAACAATTGTGTAATCGATTATGAATAACCAGTTAACATTGTGTTTATATATTATGATTTATATCAATTTCGTATATTCATTTTAATATTAGTTAAGACAAGTTTTGATTATGTTTTATCAAGTATTTAGATCAGAGAGCAAGAGCAAGAAATGTTGAATGTAGTATTGAGAATGTCAGGTATTTCTCGTTTTTTTTCCAGTATCATATTTTCAGTATTATTTATTTCCAGTATTATTTGATTGTTCGTTTTTTTTTTTTAATTACTTTTAGTTTCTTTCAACAATGAAACATGTTCAGGACTCGACGATATTTTTATTTTCAAAATGAATGAACGTATATAGTTACACTGGCTTAAAGAGCCGTTCCAACAATCCAAACTCCATCCATAACAAACATAATTCAGCATTGAACAGAATATAAGAATTCTTCCAGTAGTATTCAACCATTTGGTACAAATAAACCAGACAAATATGACTGACAAATCTACTTCAAAACTATTATAGTATCGTTGAATATTTTTTCTACCTTTAAACTACGCTCAAGATTCTCTACAACTAGCGGTTAAAGAAACCAATAATTCTGATTGTGAATGAATAAAATGAAATAGGTAATATATTCTTCATAATAAGCGAGGTAGATGGACTTGCCAATGCGAAATGCTTTAATTTTCTGAGTCACATATTACAAATTGAAAGTAATTGAATATGGAACAACGACTGTAATGTGTTACGAGAGTGGATGGATGAAGCTCAGTCTTAAGCCAGTAAACTTCGTTCCTCAATAGAAATGATGAACAACTATCGGTATCACAGCCATTTTTAGCACTACAGTCTTCAGGGTTGCTTCCATTCGCCGCATCCAGTCTTCAAGACCTCGGGACTTCAGCCTTACATCACTACTTAACATAATATTATTGTTAGACTTTCGATACGCTATTTACAATAAACTTTACTACACTTCTCTGGAAATTCTGTGTAAACTGTGTTTTAACCAACAGAAAAACAGAAAACTACTAGTTAATTGCACTAAAACGCATCATCGAATAAAAAGAATTATCGAAGAATTTTGTTATACAATACTTCATACTTGGAACGAGATGTTTGTTTAATAAATATTGATGAAACCGTAGCTGACTTTTCACTCAGATTTTCTTGTTAGTTAATACACACCCAGATCGGCGCGCTGCCGTGTGTTTATTTTCTTATCAGTTCAAAAGCTATACATTTCAGACAACGAAATATTTCATACACTTATACTAAATCAGTTCTTCCTCGACGCTGCTAGGCTCTTATTGTTACCTTGAACTATGCTAATCAAGACATGAAATTTTGAGCACCAATTCAATTATTCATACTGATTGTGTGATAATAATTAGGGATATTGGCTAAATACCCAAAAACATTCACAATATTAGATTCCGAAATTTTGAGCTCATCTCTACGCAACACCTATCAATCTACAATTATATCGGTGAACAAGGTGGATGCCAAGTGTTGTTTAAATTGTTTAAAAGCCTGACTTGAATTTTTGTAATTTGTAATCTTTATTCAGACATTAACACAACTTATTGTTGGAGTTCAAAGTTTGAAAATTCTACTAACGAATTATATCTAGATTTGTAGCTGAACCACCTAATTGGTAAATATTCGAGTTGGAAGAGGTAATCTAACAATGAAAAATGCTGCCAGTCATCCAAAAGAAGCGAGGCTTCAGGATTTTCTTGTGCGCTGTGGAGCTCTTTAATATATGTATACTACTCAACAAAAGCAACAATATGTATGTGTATTTCTCGACTGATTTCTTTTTAAGCTGGTTATTGCTTAGTGATAGTTTGATTATTTTCCGGAGGTTTTTTTTATATTCCTCTGTGCATATTTCATTCAATTTCTGTAAGTAGACACAATACAGAATTAACGATTTTTTAACAATACAGAAATATCGATTTTTGGACACGAACCCTGTTCACAAGAGGCACCACGATAGTGATGAGCAAAATTTACTTTAAAATAGTCAATGACGTTGGAAGAAGATAATCGTATTTGAAAATATATTAAAACCTAAGCAAAGATAATATATCCGAACAAGAATTATATTTGAGTAAGTTCATACTATTTTTGGCGCTTGTTCAAGCTTAGTTCTCATTTTCGAATTTCTATGATATAAAAATTGACCAGAAGTGTGACGTCTCAAGTTTCATAGAATTTGTTTAGACCTGATGGTCATCTTATAGATGAATCCAAACTCAAGAGATTTTACTCGATAGTATTCGATAATTCGAAGGCCGACACACCAGTGTGGTCAGTTTTTGGTGAAAAACAGTTTGTCGCATATCATCCATCGGGATAGCAATTCTGTAAATCTCCCGCTAATGTAGGGGCATTACGTCGATTGGTCGCTGAACGTCGAGCTACCTAGACAGACAATGAACATCCAAAGAAGTCTCTGCCACTTCAGCGGAGCTGGTAAAGTTAGCTCAAATTACAGAATCGCTTTCCAGAAGTGATAAAATATTTACTAGCAATCATATCACAAGCTTTGCTGAGATTTTTTCCATCCTAGATTAACTTCCTATTCTAAATTTGATCAAGTACAGAAGTCTGACCGATAACGTGAATTCTAACTCTTATAGTATGCTATAGTTGTGACTGTTCTGTATGCTGGACTATAACTGTACAGAACGTGAAACGAAAAAACCATAGATTCTGAATTCTGTTTTGAGCAGAACACCCTATCAGCACAGCTCACATTCAAAGAACATGTGAACTTGTCTGATTTTATTTCAAATATATGCAGCGTTCTCATGGAACGACATAACAAATTGAGTAATATAACAAGAATTGACTAATTGCAATTCGTAAAGGAGAGCAGAAATATAAATTTCACAATATTAAACCCTATCATTTCTTTTCATGTCACAAAGTAATTTTAGACTATTCTCACTATTGATGATAAAGATGATATCATAATCGTTAGTTCGACGTTAGAAACTCACTAAGTCAGGGCAAAAGAGACCCCAATTTGCACTTTGGGACTGCAGATTAATCGCAAGAACAGCCACAATTTCATAGTAAATTCAATTCACTTCTAGAGCTGTATTCATAGCTGCAGCAGCAATCGGCCTAATGAGGCTGAATAGTAGACTCAAATAACAGCTACTCAGCTTTACGGTATACTTGTATTCGTAGTCGCTAACTAGTCTCACTAGTATATTTTAACAGTGCCGCAAAGCCTTGATGAGAATATAATTTCTCGAGTTTCTCAACCTTTGCACCACACCGTAGGTGAACTCCGGTGTTGAGTTGATCTTTTTACATTTGTGTCCAAATTTCAATAAATGTGAATAATAGCTCAGATTTCTGTACAATGCCACTGAGGCTCTTGCAAATAATTTACAGTCAAATGAATGAATGAGAGCAACGATGGATACAGTATTTACTTTGTTGTAGCTGATCAAAGAGTTGATTAGCTGTTAAACATCTACGAATACAGCTCGTCGAATCAAATAGCGAATATCATTCCGGGAAGGTATTAACTTACGAACGGAAAAAAAACCACTTAGTTCAGACTTGAACAGTGAACATAATCTCGTAAACGTGTATATCGAGAAGCACGTATAGTGAAAACGAAATCGAACGTACAAATATTAATATTGAAATTAATTTTCAAGTATAAACTACGACAGTTAATACTGATATGCCTTTTTCTTGGTGGTATACAAACATTCTCCTTCGGTAGGCATTAAACAAAAATGCTAATATAGTTTCGAGTCAATAGATTGGAATAGCGAAGCAGAAAGAGAAAGAGCGAGGAAGAGAGAGATAGAGAGAGAGATACGAAGAAAGCCATGCACATGAAACTGAGGTATCTTTCAAACGTATAAGAGCAATGATTAAAACGCATGCAAGCAATTGAAGCTATAAATTAACAAATTGTCATATAATTATTGTCTCTGAATTTATAGAATAAAACAATTATTTATCCTAAAGGATGAGGTAAGAATCAGAAGCCTATATAGAGATTAGTTAGGTAGAGTATATTTCAAATATGAAAGTACATACAATACCAAATATATTTAATATATCTTTCTAATACAATAGATGGATCGCGGTGGCATCATAAACACAATATCAAACAAATATACCGTCACAACCAAATTAACAAAAACAAAAAACAGCCAAATACAACCCAAAAAAAATAATTCACCAACTTGGCGTATTTACCGTTTAAAATTAGTCCAAAAAAATTTTTTTTCATGAATGTAGGTATTATGATTCATGATGCGCCCGAACACAAGACTTTCTTTACTGATAATATTTAGGAATATATTTTCGCATGTGAAGCGTCAACAATTGAATCTTTGGATATGCAGTTTTTGACAAAGCACACAGATTTTTGTCAAATGCAGTTGCTCAGAATTAAAGTAAGTTTTTAATTTATATTCAAATATTTATAAGTTATTCAATTCAACAGTAGCAATCACTCGCGATTTATAAAAATAGAGAAAAAAAAAAGAGGAGAAAAAAAGAAAAAAAAAATTTATCGCAACAGACGTACGTCAAAGCAGCTGCATGGAAGTGCACATCTCAAAGCTTTAACTACTGAGGGTTTGGTTTTAGTTTCAATCTAAAAGCGAATGCGAGAAGCCATTAGAGTCCGACCTTGAGGCGGTCATGTTATCTGGCAAAACAATTAATTGTTAAAAAAAAGCTGTTCATATGAAAGGCGAACATTGTAACGCATATGCATGTTATATGAAGGCATGCTAATGATCTGAAATAAATAAAGTTTCAAAATCGAACGAAATGAAGAAGAAAAAAAAAAAAAACTTAGAAGCAAATAATTTGATGATTGTTTTTTCCCACAAATATTTCAAATGATGAATATCAAACAAGACTACAATACCCGCTACTGACCACAAACAATGAAGTATGAAACAAATAATAAGTAATATAGTATAGAAGTGAAAAAACAAATACATCGTGACTATAATGATGATATATGGAAATAAATAAAACTGAAAAAAATAATTAATCAATGAAATAATTGGTGAATCTTCCAGATTCTACATCTGAGAGTAAAGTCAACCAGAAGTATGAAACAGAGATTGTGATTATGTACACTTGCCGTTTTGTTTTTTAAACCAAGTATCATCGTTTGCTCTCAGATGTGAACCACCGAAAAAAAGTGATACCAATTTTGTTTGAGGAAATTTTCACTTACCTCGACTTTGGTTGTAGCCTGCCTGCCAGCCAGCGTAATAAGCTGCTTTCTGCTTCCCATGCTCCTCGGCGATCTTAACGCTGAGTGGTTCCGATCCCCCTTCAGGTATTGTCCCATGCAGACCGTTTATCGCATCCTGGGCTTCTTCGCGTTTGTCAAATCTTCAAAAATCAAATTGTTAAATTTCATTCATAGTGTTGAAAATGATTAACAAAAATGACAAGCCTCGTAACGTATTGAAAATTGGTAAAAAAAAATCATTCGCGTTGCGGTAATAAACCGAATTTCAAACCAGTATTACATAATATTGAATCGCCTACAGTAAGATGCACCTGTCTCTGCCGCGATGACACGGAGCCAAGAAATCTCACAAATTTCTGATTCGGACATCACGATTGCAGTAATAATTAGAGCATTGGTAATAAATAAATAGAATATTATCTCCAACTGTTTAAATCATCTGCCTACGTTTTAAGAATTCTTTGATAAAATCGGATGCAGATTTGAGCAACGAAGAGAAAAAAATGAAAAACAATATTCAGACCAATGCCAACGACAACGCTAGCTTATGACGATGTTGCGAAACGTTTTGCAAATGCCAGAAACTAAATTTAGTCACGGTACTCATTTCAGCTTGTACGTGTCAGATACATGAAAAATAAGAGGACGGACCGGCGATAAAGTTTGATCGTCGGCAGCAGTGTTAATCAAATTAAAAGTAGAACGAGATAGAAGTGGACGCTGTATTACCTCACAAAGGCTACTCCACGTGGCAGACCCGTCAGCTTGTCCTTAAGGATATTCTTCTGAACGATCTGTCCGTACTTGTTGAATATTTGATCGATCTGACCCTCGGTGATATTTCTGTAACACGATGCAAACAAGCAAATGTTAAACGTCGTAGAGATTAAAAAATCCAGCGTAGCGGAGAGTGTGGAATAATGAAAACAAATTATACCTCGGAAGATTAGTGACGTAAAGGTTCGTCTCTTTGATCTCTTCGCCGGAGGGACGGGCGAAGGATACTTTCAGTCGCTTATTCTGAACCTGCAGACCGTTCAGGGTGTTTATAGCGGTCGCTGCGTCGTCCGCCTTGGCATAATTGACGAACCCAAATCCGTAGCTATATCCAGTCTGCTCAAAATTGGAGAGAAAATTACAAGATTAAACCAAAGGTGAATGGAGCGAGGAAAGAGTTCGATTCGCGGGGGTACTTTGGGTTCCGTTACCTTGTAGTCCTTCATGACCCTACAAGACTCGACGGGTCCGATGGTGACGAACATGCTGTACAGTTCTTTTTCCGTCATACTTTGCGGTAGGTAATTGATAATAAGATTTGTTCGCGGTTCGTCGCACTTTGGTTGATCGAAGTCTGTCATTTTTCTGTATCGTGCAAAATCACGTCCAGCTGCGGTCGACTGATTCGTTGGAGTGTTTAGCAACGCCGAGGATTGGGAGGCTAACTCTTGACGATGGGCAGGTTCGCCGTTGACCGAGGGCTGCGAGGTCCAACTGATATCGCCGATCGATAACGTCATCAGCAAATACAAAAAATATAAACAAATGCGTTACTACTAGCTCTCTACCTCGCAAAGCCATCGTGATCAAAGTACTTGTCTTTTTATATATCAACAAAATAAATACAAAATAAATATTCAACAACAAGAGCAACATGTCGCGCCAGAACCTGTGTAAAAACAAATAAAAATGAGGACAACTTAACCAAGAAATCGGTGAGAGTATACGTATATTTTTAACCGACTTCAAAAAAGGATTTTTTTTTTTTCAAGGTTTGTTACCTCATAACTCCGTTATTTGTGAACCGATTTGGAAAATTCTTTTTTTATTCGAAAGGGTATACTTTCAGATTGGTCCGATATGAATTTCATCAAAATCGGTTTAGTAGTTTGGTTTTGAAGTCGGTTTTTATACATTTAGATATTTGCATTTCGATGAAACGGGCTTTCATAACCTCAAAATCATACAGCCGGGCAAAAATTGCTACGTCACTTTTCATTCTCTCGACACAATTCACGCCTTTCAGAACAAAGAATCGACATACCTTTACGCGTGGGGTACGTCTGACAAATCCAAGTGTAAAAGAAATGAGGAGACTTGAAAACTGCCGTTTATTGCACCAATTAATTTCACAATCGCGTAAATAAACCCCGGTCTGTGATATTAAATATTATATGTTGTAATTAATTATTGTTATTACATAATCCAATCAGTTAGGCTGGGTTTCAGTTGCACTAAATAAATAAATTCACTTGAGAACGCGGACTGAGCGTCGGTCGAACCTCCCTCGGCGAGAGCTCACAGAGAAATGGGAACTTCCGAACGCTCCGACTACCGAAACTCTACTGACTCCCTGGCTCCCTCACCGATCGGTCAAACACCCCCTTGCGACGGGATTAGGAAGATTCCTTTGAAACTTAATCGCCTCTTACTCGGGTTTAATCCGGCAGTAATATCAACGATTCTTGGGTTATGCCGAGACAAACACCGTCACTTTGCTGGTTAGCCGCTCTGCCACCGTACGTTTACTGGCTGCGTCTCTTTCTCCCTCCCTCCCCCCCCAGCCAGGCGCGCTGCTTCGGCGAGTTTTTAGAGGAACACACAGCGAGCGACTAATGCCGAATTCGCCGAGCGTACGTATTGGCGAAACTGAGCAACGGTGTAAATAATAAATTTCAATCAACGCGACTGAGAATTTTATTCAGAATTCAGAAGCTGAAACCCGGTGTGCATGTTGCTATTTATATCCTTGTCGTCTAACCGGAAGCTACAAATATTTCAGGTTACGCGCAACGCACGGCTTGTTTTGTTTCCATGTATATCGATACAATCCTTAAATCCTTACGGACGGATGGTTTTATATCGTTCAACGGACAGTTTGTCACTTAATATTTATAAATGCTTTTTATACCTAGGATGCAGTGTGCCGGTGGGTAGCAGGTCTGTATTTACGGAGACAGAAGAACCGTCACTGCGCGTGAGTTGCAGTCAACTAACTAAATTTATTATTTGCGTTTCTCAATTTTTTAAAATTATTTATTTGTGTTTTATTTTCTGACGCGTTCCTTTTTTTCTTTTTTTTTTCTCAAACGAAGTATTCAAATTGGTAAATAAAAATCAAGTTCTTGCGAATGGCGAATGAAATTTTGTACGTGCAGGTGAAAAAAAAGGATCAAGTTAACGATATGTCGCGTTACGCGTATTTTATTTACTGATGCAAACAATAATAATGAACGTAGAATCACGGCGTCCTACCTCGTATTGTGTTGATTTACGTAGTCCTGCGAATACCGCTTTTGGTAGATCCCGTCCATTTTGAACTTCCGCTGCACATAATCACTTGCCGCAGTGTAGGATTCTTTTTGCTTTACACGACTCCCCTAGTGGCACAGTTTACGGGTGGGGTACCGAATCTGGGTTATCTGCGACTGCCCGGGAAACTTCGGAATATATAGTCAACGGAATGCCATCGTGATATGCACTTCGCGAACACGTGCAGTTTAGGTTAGGGTTATAATCCGAATGCCGAACTACCAACGGCGGTAAAATCAAACCGCAGTTGCGAGCGATAGGTCTTGTATTTTTCTGTAATCTTTATAATGTATACATATAAGACTCATTTATGCGCGACAAAATGCATACCGGCATATAGTCGTATTACCTTTTTTTTTATACGTAAATAAGAGTCCGTTTCCCCTTCAAAATATGATTCACTATTATTCCGAACCGAAACTGCGGGTGTGTATAGTCGAATTGCCGATATAAAATCGTTCTTCGTAATCCTGTTATGTTTATCTGTTGTTTTGATGCTGCTGTAGTAATTAATTGTGAACTTGACTCCTTCCGTGTTTACGGCATATATACAACACAATGATTGAATGATGTGATCTCGTAATATTTACAGGACCGTCCATACAAAATTTACGTTTCGTCGGTACACATGGCTGATACTACTTTTGTTTGCCATGTACGTAATACTAGTGGCTACAAATTACAAACACCTTTGTCTCCCCGTTTACCCGATGCAGCGTATCGTTGATGTAAATAAACAAGGGGACTATAGTGTCAGAATTCGGGATAAAAAAAAATCAATTTAACATAGAAGCGAACTAGTACCGAATATCTCACTGAAATGTTCTTATTAGAATATAATAGAATAGAATAGGAAACGTTCATTACGCCGTAACTGACAACATGATAAAAAGAAAAGATAGCAATATAGAATAGAAGACGACTTGTGGAAACTGGAAATTATTCATAAATCTTAAAGAATATTCACTTTTTCTGATAAAACGAGACCAGACATTGAAATAATTTAATTAAGCAACAAGTTTGTGTTGAAAATAGTAGGATAACCCCATCGGGCAATCTTACCTGACCTTCTGAAATACATGTTTTTTTGTCTGCGCTCGTTTTTAGAGACTAATTGAACGTCTTCTTTGAGTTATCAGTATATTTTACATGCACCGGCTGCTAATATATCCTAAAAAAGACGTTTCGATTATGAAAAATTGTTCCTCCGGATTCAGTCGACACAAGGAATGAAAACCAAACAAAGGAATTAACCCTCTGTGTGTGGACTGGGTCTTTTCCGACCCAGTCCTCCGTGTAGATGAAATAGAGCGAAAAATTAGTCCGCAATCGAAGGGTTGAGGGGTCGCTGACGTTTGTACAGCTTGGTCCGCCGTTCTCATTGGAGCTCTTAGGAGGAGAAAAACGTTCGACAAGAACATCACACTATAACAGCACCTGGGATTTGAGAAAACTACTCAACTTATTTTACTGATGTTGTTATGATGTGATTTTCTTGTCTAACGTAATTCTCCTTCGAGAGCTGTGATGAGAACGGTGGACCGTGCCGTAGAAACGTCAGCCTGCACTTAACATAATTGTTTTTGTAGTTTTGTAGTTTTTTCATTCCTCGCCTTGACTGGATCGCTAGAGTTTTACCATTGACCATAAACTTGATGTCCTAATAGTAGTTGGATCAATACGATCGGCCATATTAGCAGTCATCTAGTAGCCTCTGACCTAGTTTTAGACGGGCCATTCGGGTATATGGAGTATTCCAACTTGCACTATCGCACATGATTTTTTTTTTTTAATTATTTCAAATATTTTTATGTTCTATAGTTATATATTGAGGGGAGACTTCGGTGAAC
Source organism: Euura saliciscinereae (assembly GCA_018420115.1). NCBI lineage: Eukaryota > Metazoa > Arthropoda > Insecta > Hymenoptera > Tenthredinidae > Euura > Euura saliciscinereae. Next base: position 36,885 of record JAFFZH010013917.1, on the reverse strand, counting down.
CCTTTGCCAAAAATAGGTTTTTTAATTCTTTCAATATTAAAAAGAGGAGAATAAAAAAATCTTTCCAGCGTGTGGTCTCATGAATTGTTTCAAACTCAAACAAATTGTTCAAACAAATTGTTCCCTAATGAAGGCAATGCAATATATTCGTTTTCTCCAGCATTTCTAACGGTATTTTTTCCTCTATCGATTTTGCTCAAAGTCTACTATGAATAGTTGCGTAAAATTTACTTGCAATTCAATAGTGAGTTCCAAAAAGTCATTCCAAAACGATTAGTTTTCAGAACAATTGTGTAACGATCGGTACAATAATTTAAAATTTATCCAGGTATTCTGACAATCACAATCAGACCTTAGAGTTTGAATGAATGATATTCGAGTGATTTGACAAACGCTCATTTATCAAAAATAGAGAGGTATAATGACTTCATACAGCATAATTACAAGTTTAATAATATATTATTGCATAAACATAAATCAGGCTTAAAAGCTAATGCGATAAATGCCTCACAAGGAAATAATGAATATTAATAGTGAGTCATTGATTAATTGATAGTTACGTATCATATTACATGATACTTGGGATAATCATCTAATGATCGAGGGCCTAAGTTAACACCGAAATGTCTTAGCTGCCATTTTTTCGTGTCAGCGGAGGCAACTCACAATTAGTATTATATTTTTAATCAGATCTCTGACGTGAAACTAGACTTGAAGAATTGAATCCTATATCCTTGCTTCTCACGAAGATAAAGTTTCAAACCGATCCAATGGAACATGGGTACAATCGATTAGCTCAGAATCACAGATGAATCAAGTTTTGTATACGTGGAGCACGAGTCGCGGATATTTATAAATTTGATTGCAATGCAATAATAATATTGACAGTACAATATAATCATGAAACTGACGTTGAAACACTTAAAAAAAAAATTCAAAATGAAATAGAAACGGATTAAATATGCGATAACGCTGATACGTAAAGTAATAAAATATAGTAATCTTCGTTTTCGGACATCGTCTTCAGTTTTTTTCTTTTTTTTTTGTATACTAGAGAGAAATTATGAGAATGCGAATGTAACTGTAGGTACAGAGGTCTCAGTTACAAATTGATTCATCTCTGAAAGGTGAAATTATTTAATTCTGATTCTAAACTTTTCGATTCCTGTTTGAATTCAACTTTTATCTCTACTGGAATGAAGGATTTTTTCCATCAAAAAATAAGAAGTGATTCTATGTAATTCTGAAAACGATTAGGAGAGAATATCAACTTAAATTTCACAATTCCAGATCCCCGACGATCTGTTTCAAATATTCCAAGTATTTAACGTGTCCAAGTACACATACTCTTGTCTAAAAGCTAATGTGGACCCAGGCCCGAGCGATGACTGCTTCGACATGAATTCAACGACATATGAATAAAGCAGTATCAGGAAGGAAATTCCATTGTTGATCAGCCGAATTGGCTGGTCGTTTGGTCACAATCCCTCCCAGAAATCTGTAATACATGAAAGAAAAAATATTTTAAACACTTTTTGCATTGATTTTCATCGCTATGATTAACAAACGCTACAGTGTTTTCTTTTCGAAAGAGGACAAACCTTTCGGAACTCAATAGTTTTATTACCTCATTTATTTACTACTTCTGTGGATTTTCAACAAATTGCACGTAGCTGAGAATTTTTTTTTTTGCGAGAAAGTATCTCGAGGGGTTTTTATCATGCTTGTGGTCTATAAAAATCAATTTTCTAGTGAGGTTCGGAAATTATTCAAGAATAATTATCATATGAGTCATAGTTGGTTTGGAATTCTGAGAAGATTACAGGACTTCCTTTTTCAAAGAACCACCTATACTTCGATACGGAAATAATTGAGTCAACAAAGCGAACGAAAAACGTGAAGTGTTACAACAAACCGACACTCTTATATAAAAGAAAAATTTACAACCATTAATTTTTGTATTATTACATCAGTAGATTACAATGAGTCATTTTTTTCCATTCAAGCATTGTGGAAATCGAATTCAATCTAACTAATATAAAAAACCTAGATCCAAACTTAGAAACAGAAATTTCAAAATAGTGAGAAAATTCTTAAAAAATGTATGTGTTTTCAGAAAAATTAGGGCATTTATTTGAGATGAGAAAAAAAATAACGTTACCAGAGAATTTGTTAAACAATGATTCGTTTAAACAATTTATTGATAACTTTCGGGCATTATTATTATTCAACATGAATACTCCTTAAAAGTAATCGAGTAGATTGGACATAACAAAAATAAAATACGAATAATGATTATATTTACCGAAATATCGTGTCAAGTTTGTGTGTGTAATCAGCTTGCGGAAACAATCAGGTGTCGGCAGCGCAGACTTGGTATGTTAGCTTTTCAATTTCATTGTTGCAAACTGATAGGTCTGCGCAATCAGGGGACGAAAATGTGGAAACACGTTCTATTCAATCTTGGTCTCTTACAAGATTCTCGAACTATCTGCATCATTATTCTGAAAATATAGAAACCGATTTTATTACATTTTCTTATGATTTTTGAACAATATTTCGGTAAATTTATCATTTTATGATAAGTCTATCATTTTTCGTCGCAAGAACTCTGTTTTGGTATTAAGGTGAAATGAAAGTCACGTGACCTCGATATGATTTACACTTGGAATTTTCAAACGCTATTTTCTCAGCCAAAACACATTCGATTGATGTGAAATTCATATCAGTGACGTAGAGAAACTCAACGAAGGGCCTGCCAATCGTGGATTTTCGAAAATCGAGACGTAATAACAGTTTTTTAACAATATTGTTCTGTAATCCAAGGAAGTGCTGCCTCTCTCCACGAGGGGCAGCACCTCCTTGGGTCACAGAACAATATTGTTACACAAAATTCTGATTATGTCTTTCGATATTCGAAAATCCACGATTGGCAGGCCCTTCATTCAGTTTTTCTACGTCACTGATATCAATTTCACATCAATCGAATGAGTTTCGGCTGAGAAAATAGCGTTTGAAAATTCCAAGTGTAAATCATATCGAGGTCACGTGACTTTCATTTTACCTTAAGATAACTCTGAATATTTTTCAGTAATTTTCTTACCTTGCTATCAGTTTCGTTTCCAGTGTCATCTGCCTTTGACTGATGAAATCTCATTTTCTCGGTATTTGTAGCATTCAGTTTTTCAACCGACTCCAATGTTCTCTGGTTGGTTAGATCGAAGTGAACGAATATTTGGTCTGCACATCTCCGATGACTAGATCAGGAGTTCGACGACCAGGGTAGATGTTGTATAGCGGAACAGGTCGTTGATATATCAGTAGGACACCTTTGAACAAATAAAAATTAGTCAGAATGGACTCCTCTATAACTGTTGTTATAATCGTCAACTACTAACAATAAGATATCAAAACAAAATTAAGATTCCAGGTAATAAGAAAATTGAACATTGACGATGTTTGCAACCAGCCACGATGTTGCCCTTCACTAGGCAGCTTGCATTTAAAATAGCAAAGTGCCCGATGATGAGCCGCACCGTAGCCAATTTATCATTTCAGGCTCCGTTGGTGAATGGGATAAAATTATCTGAAATTTTTGTTAGCGAGACGTGAAGAAAAATGAAAGATGATATAGTAATGGATCGCAGTACACAGTATGAAACGAAGCAGTCTATAATAATACAATTTAATACCAGTTCAAGTAATTCCAACGTCGACATGGAAGGCGATGCGCGATTCAAGTTCCATTACTTTACGGATATTACTACACGTTACTACTCGGAGTTGGGGCGAGGCTCTGCTCACCTCGAACGACAATCAGAATATGAGAAACTTGTGGAAATCACAGCGACTTATAAGAGAATCTGTGCTCCACCCACAGGAAATTGTGGGACCGAGTTTAACCTCAGCAAGGAAACAGGAAGGGGCGGTGATCACGCAAACCGAGATACCCTGAGCTTAGCAGGTCGTTTAAGTTGCCGTACGTAACACGTATTCAAGTTTCGTCACTTATTCATTTACTTCTTGCTAATGAATTATATATACATATATATTTTTTTGAATATTTGGATTTTTTAATTTATTCAATTTAGTGAATATAGATCAGAACTGCCAAAACGTACTCCTGCGAGGTCTTTTACCAGGATTATCTATAATTATTTCTGGGTACGATGGAATGGAAGAAGTTTTCTCAAATTTTAGTTAATAATATTCAAATTTGTGGAAGATGTGTTCTTTGGAAAATCTTAATACAGGCAAGCGTTTGTGAATTAACAAACAGAATAATAAAACCTTCAATGAAATAATTTCATGAAAAATGATCGTTATTGTAGATTATTAGTTAGAGCTATCTCAATGTAGACCGGAAATACAAAAATCCACTAGTACCTACAGAGAACAAGAATCGGTCGCATAATTTTTTGATAATGTATAACTAGTTTCATACAAGACGTACGTATAGCAATAAATGATTGTGAACATTTTTAGAGAGCGCCACGGATTTTCGACAATGCACCTCGGTGGAAAAAACAATTATCTAGTCGGTCACATTTTAATTTGTGGAAAGAAAAAATAAAGAGCAATTTGATCTTGAAATATATTATTATATACGAAATCATAGCTAAACTATACTAGATTTTTTAATTAATATTTTTCATTTTTTTTCAATTTAGTTCAAAAATTGAAAAAAAAAATAAAATACAAAATTGGCTAAAAAATATAGTATAGTTTAATTATAATTTAGTATTATATATATATATTTTTTGATGAAGCTGGATATGTCTGTTGGCCGTTGTTCGCTGATTACGCCAGATAAAAAAATACACGTAAGCCAGAAATAAATTTTAAGTATTATATGAAATCTAGAGAATGTAGAAATGGAACGTTGAACGAAATGCAATCTCCTGGCGTAACGATAAGTTTATCAAACCGCAAGCTGAGAAACTTCGACGAAACAGTTATTCCCTTGCGCAATACGGCGACTTTTCCATTCCGATTTATGATGGACATATGTACAGTATTGAATATTCCAGCCACTATTCCACTCAAGTTGATTTGACATTTTTGATTCTTCATTTTTCAAATCAATATATGTATATTGTAGGTCTATATCAAACGAACATCTGTTATTAACTTCCCGTCTCTCTGTTTTCAGAGAAAAAATGGAAATTATTGTAATCACCCCGAAAATGAAAAGTTGAGTTTTCACTGAATCTTCACGATCCAAAAAATCACTTCCGCGCGACTATTTTGAATTCGACGTCTGGCTGTATGTATGGGGGATCCCACGTCAAATCGAACTAAAAACCTGGTTTTTTCCCTGACCCCTTTTCATCTGCTTGTCCTTTTGCACAATAAGGTGTCCGTTAGGACACCCAATTTTGAATCGGATTACACGCACCCCCTACGATAATTGCAAATAAAATAACAAAAATTTTAAGACCTATTTGACCTTTTTATCTCAATGGGAAAGCGTGCCTGTACGGCCAAGAAGTTTCCCATTTAAATAACATTGGTTTTTTGCATCTTTTCGATTCCATTTTTTTTTACGTAGCCAACAGAGGGTAGAAAAATCATCCAACCATACAAATCTATTGTACATACATACATGGATCTAGAAAAAAATAGCAGTGCAGTACTATAGCCCCATCAATCCTCTCACGCCATCATTCACGAGTTCACGAGGCTGAAATTGGACTTGTCATCAATAATATTAATTGAAGGTCGGAGTTTCCATGTTAATTCATTCGATTCAAAGTTGGCGGTTCATCCTCTGAAACAATTGGGCTCTTCCACGGACTTATGGACGGAGCAATACCTTGCGGGGCCAGTGCTCAAAGACGGAAGGGGAACCCGTCAGTCAGCCATTTTGATAGGTGACATCTATATAGATATAGTACGCGTATACCACGGCGTATACACCGTATACACACTGTTTGTTTTCAGGTTCGGGTGGATATTCCACAACAAACAGCAATCATAAGTGACAAGGGTTATAATAAATCTTTTCAGTTGAATTGAAAAATGATATCAATACAACAACGTACTCACGAAAAATGAGGATCAAAAACAGTTCATACTCCAAATCGTAACTGAATACCGCCGAGAATATCCCGACGCCCGAAAAGCAACGGTTTGTAAAGATGTTTGAGGTGATGAGAATTGTATCTCATTGTCATGAAACGGTAAAGTCATATCGAACGTTAATTTGTGCGAATCATTCGAAAAATATCGATCTCCCAAACAAATTCTCATTTATGTTCACG